>CM053038.1:65135523-65388023 GCA_028564925.1 Lithobates sylvaticus
CCCGCATCCAGCAGCCAGGAGCGCCTCATCCTCCTCCTCCTCCTCACCCTCCTCCTCCTCCTCTGCCAGGCAGTAAGTAGAAGCAGCGAGGCTGCAGTGCCCACCTCCTCCTCATCTCTGTCCATCCAGGGAAGGGTTCTTCTCACTGCAGTCACCCACCAGCAGGCATGACGTGATGTGAGAGGCTGGTGGCCATCGATTAGCACAATGCATTGTCTGGGTGCCCAGGGTAGGCTGCAGCAGCTGCATGGCTGTAGATGGAGTCATATTAGTAATGCTGCATTGCTCCAATCCAGAAGGGGTGCAGCCTACAGCTGAGAGCATCTGATGTTATCATAGGACCACCTTTCCCACCATTCCCCCCCATCTGTGTGTCTGCCATCCAAAGCTCACAGCCCAGGCTTCCACACACAGCCTGCAACATATACTGTCTGGGCTGCACACTCACTGGAGTCATGAAATTCCCAATAGAAGGAAGCAGGAAGCAGGTGAACTTTGATGCACAAGGTGGGTGCAGTGCTTGGCATGGTGTATGGATGCAGGGACTGGCTGTGGTGGCCAGGAGGGGGTGTCTGGTCTGTGTTGGTTGGGTGGCTGCAGGTCTCCTGTCTGGGTAATGCCAGCTGGTGTTGGGGGGTGCAGTCCAGGGGGATTCCCAGCTTTTAGTCAATGCTATTAACATTTCAATAGCTCTGCAGCACTGCTATCCACAGCATATTAAAATGCATGGAGGAGGCCATCTGCTGAGCAAAACTTCCCTCCACCTCTAACTTACTGCTACTTCATCTCTACTACAATCAGAGCATACATGGGGCAGACTGTACACAGATCTGCATGTCTGTGGTCATAAAATTGGAGGATGTTTGATTGGATCCAATGAGAATGTCTCATTACATCTTAGCAGGTTGTAACATTGTATATACTGTGGTTGATTTACTAAAGGCAAATAGACTGTGCACTTTGCAAGAGCAGTTGCTACAAAGCTTGGTAAAGGAGCTCTGTTGACTTCTATCATCCAATCATATGCAAGAAAAAAATGCATTTTTTTTGTTTTTTTTTCCTTGCATGTAATTGGGTATTGGTCAGATTGTTATGTGTGTGGTGAGCCTAACCCATTAGGGTTGATTTGCTAAAAAAGTTAAGAGTCTTCACACAACAAATTGTAGTTATGTTCACTAAGGTGTTGATTTGACTAAAGGCAAATAGACTGTGCACTTTTCAAGTGCAGTTGCACTCTGCAAGGGCATTTGCTCCAGAGCTTAATAAATAGGCGGATGCTCTGCTGACCTCCATCATCCAATCATATGCAAGCAAAAATGCTGTTATTTTTTTCCCCTTGCATGTGATTGGGTATTCTTTGCAACCTACATTTTTACTTCATTTACTAAGCTCTGGAGCAACTGCACTCCCAAAGTGCACAGTCTGTTTGCCTTTAGTAAAACCTCCCGATGTTTTCTTTTAAGGATTGACAATAGGTTTGTCCAATCAGAGTTTTGTGATCTGGGCAATCCGACAATTTTTTTTTTTTTTTACTCAGTTGCAGTTTTATTGGATGGGGGGTTTTAAATAATAGTTACTAAAGAATTTTTGAACTTTTACTTTAATAAAATGAACTTTCACTTCCATGACCCAATCATGTTAGAAGAAAATTCCTGTTTGTTTATTTCATCTGAGGGATTCATTTACTAAAGGCAAACAGACTGTACACTTTGCGAGAGCAGTTGCCGCAGAGCTTAGTAAATGAGGTGAAGCTTCACTTTGCAAAGAATACCCAATCACAGGCAGGGCAGATAAAACAAAAAACAGCATTTTTTGCTGGCAAGGAATTGGTTGATGGAAGTCAGCAGAGCCTCCACCTATTTACTAAGCGCTGGAGCAAATGCCCTTGCAGAGGGCAACAGCACTTGCAAAGTGTTCAGTCTATTTGCACTTAGCCAAATCAACCCCAGAGCAGGCATGTTCTGGCCATCGGGACTACAGGGAGTTTCCCGGTGGGCCGATGGCTCAGTGGGCCGTTTTTTTCAGCGACAGCCTGTCAAAGTAATAGCTACGCGGCTCACCCTCAACTTTACGCAGTAATGTGAGAAAAATACAGAGGAGAATAAGTAAAAGAGGTTAGTGAGGACTCCTAAAGTTATGCTACTTATGTTTTTTTTTTTGCACAATTGCGTATAGTTTATATACTGTTTTTGTGCTTGTTTGCAAAATTAAAGTGGGCCGTTCTGGATGAAGTCCAGGGCCAAATATTTGTCCCAGTCCAGCCCTGCCCCAGGGTGAGTGCAGCCAGGGCCGGGACAAGGGGTGGGCAGGAGGGATGGCTGCCCTGGGCACTGTGGTCTCATGTGAAGTGTGTGTGTGTGTGTGTGGGGGGGGGGGGGGGGAGCACTGGAAAGAGATTGGGGAGGAGGGAATTTGTATTGGAAGGGAGAGTTTGGGGGGTGGTAGGGCTAATGCCCCGTACACACGGTCGGAAAATCCGACCACAAAACCCATCGGATTTTTTCCGACGGATTTTGTCCGACACTGGTGTTGCATACACATGGTCGGACAAAGTTGTCAGAAAATCCGATCATTCTGAACGTGGTGACGTTTGTTGCCTACGACGGGACTACGTAGAGGCTAGTAGCCAATAGCTTTGGTCTTGTAATGTGATCTGAGCATGCGTGGCACTTTGTCCGTCGGAATTCGCTACACGCGATCGGAAAAAGTCCGACAGGACTTTGTTGTCGGAAAATTTGAGAGCAGGAGATCAAACTTTGTATGTCGGAAAATCAGACGGAAAAAGTCCGATGGAGCCCACACACGGTCGGAATTTCCGACAACATTGTCCGATAGGACATTTTCCGTCGGAAAATCCGACCGTGTGTACGGGGCATTAGTGTTGTTGAGGGAGGGGGAATCTGGGGGGAAAGTTAGTGATTTAGGGGGATTTGTGCTGGGGGGGGATTTGTGCTAGGAGGGGGGATTAGGGGGGGATTTGTGCTGGGAGGGGGGTATGGGAGTGAAGTGGGAAGAAGGAGAAGATATGTACTCAGGGGGTAATTTTTAGAAGTAGAGGATTTGTGTTAGGAGAGGTGATTTTTTTTTGGTGGGGGGGGGGGGGTAGATGTGTACAGGGCAGAGGGGGCATTTATGCTTAGTGGTAAGCACTAAGCATGCAGATTAGCGCTCAGTCTTTTTTTGGAGGGGGAGCACTCCTACATCTTTAAGGGGGGGGGTGCAGTAAGCACAGCGACAATTCGTCAGTTTGTTGTGTGAAGAGTCTGAACTTTTTTAGTAAATCATCCCTAATAGGTTAGGCTCACCAAACAAATTACAATGGGGGAGATGACTGGTTTCTGTGCAGAGCTGCACCAGGTTTAGCACGCTCCGGTTTTAGTAAATCTCCCCCAATGCGATCGTACAATCTCTGCACAAACAACTTTAGATCTACCAAGACTCTATAATTTGAGGACACACCTAAACATTCCAATTCATTTGCAACTAGTCAGGCAGGCCCGTGCACTATAAAATTGTTGGCAGATATAAAGGAGATTTAGGGGGAGATCTGCAAAATCTGGTGCAGCTCTGCATAGTAACCAATCAGCTTCCAGGTTTTATTGGCAAAGCTTAACTGGGCAAACTGATGTTAAAAGCTGATTGGCTGCCGTGCACAGCTGCACTACATTCTGGGTGTTCCAGTTTTAGTAAATCTCCACTTTATTTTTTTTTGCTTTCCTTTGGGCGTGTAGAGGATTCTGTATATGGAGGTTTTCTATTTATTTAGTTGTTTTTTTTATTGGTTGAACTACAGTAGATGGACTTTTTTTTTTTTTTTTCAACCCATGTAAGATTGTACAATCAGATTGTAACATGTGTGTTGAGCTTTAGGGTGGTGACATTGAGTTGGACATATATCAGAACATGGCAATTGTAATGCTTATGTGTGGCTGAATCTGTCAGCCGTCCATTGCCGCATTGTATCCATTCACTAGGGACCATGCATGCTCTAGATTGTAAGCTCTTCAGTCTGCTCCCTGCTTCTGTCCTCTGATAGTTTCATCCCTTACCTTTCTGAATTAAGCTGTACTGCACTTTGTAATTTAATTCTTTAATTTAATACTAATGTCTACATTTTATTTCATTTATGTTATTATTATTATTATTAATTATTTATAGTAATTAATTAATGAATTTATTAATATTTATTGATTATTTAGATGAGAAATAGAAGAAAAAAAAAAGTTGATATGAGGACTCACTTACATAATATCAGGTAGACATGTGCACAACAAAAAAATTAGTTTATTTTCGTTTAGTTTTTTTCGTTTCCGAAAAAAAAATCGTTTTATTTTTTTTTTTATTTTTTTTTTTTTTTTTTTTTTCGTTTCGTTTTTTTCGTTTCCGTTGATTCGTAAATTCGTAAGTCGTCGGTGTTCGTATTCGTAACGATTCGTACATTTGTAAGAGTTATTTTTCGTTGATTTGTTTTTTCGTTAGTTTAATTTTCGTTTATTCGAAATTCGGACGCATTCGTATTTATTCGTACATTCGTAACATTCGTAACATTCGTAACATTCATAACATTTGTAGATTCGTAATCGGAGCATAATTCATAATTTTATGTAATGTGTATGCTATTATTACATTTTAAGAGACACAGAAAATTACGAATCGAAAAAAAAAGTTACGAATGTACGAATTTTTTCGTTCAATCCATTCGAAGCACGTTAAGCAACGCCATTGTAAGAGACACGGAAAATTACGAATCGAAAAAAAAAAAAAAAAAAGTTACGAATTTACGAATTTTTTCGTTCAATCCATTCGAGGCACGTTAAGCAGCACCATTGTAAGGGACACGGAAAATTACCAATTCAACAAAAAAAAAAAAAGTTACGAATTTTCGTTGTTCCTGTTTTCATTTTTCGGATTTTCTTCATTCGTACATTCGTTGTTTCTAATTATTTTTTTTCGGATTTTCGTTGTTTTTCGGATTCGTTCGGTTCGAACGATTCGTTAATCGGATTCGTTCGATTCGTTAAAATTTTTAGCGAATCATTCGTTCATTCGTACGAAAACGAACGAACGTAAATAACGAAAAAAACGAAAAACAAAAAAAAAACGAAACGAATTGCACATGTCTAATATCAGGTCGTGTGCATTTGGTTGTTAGGGGAACCCCAGAAGCTCCTTCATTTTAAAGTGGACCTGTCATTGCGCTCTTTACAGATATTACTTTGTATAAGGTTGTTTCTTGTTATAGATCAGGGACGGCTGGTACTTGGATCTTCATCTAATTCTGATACAAACAAGGTGGCTTCCTAGCAATGCACAGAGTATGTGATTTCAGAGAAAAAGATCAGTCAGTGTCAATATTTATATTATAGATCAACACAAGGATTCCTGAATATTTCTTTATTTACTAAGATCAATAAATCTGTTACATTGTATGAACAGAAAAGGAGTGAAGAGCAAGTTCTGCCCATGCAAATAAATAACGACTTAGGGTTTGCTATTAGGTCATGGGAAGTAGCAGGGAGAAAAGCACCTATAGCAGGTGGCAAACAAACCACCCGACCTCCCTCCCTGTTCATGCAGTCGATCGATCAAGCCCCCCCCCCCATCGCTCGGTCCATAGGCAAAGAAACCCCCCCCCACCAACCATCGCTCACCCGACCGCCCACCAGCTCCGCACTTACTCCATCCAGGTCACGGGCAGCTTCAGCGGCTTTCCCCTGTTTCTCCTCCTTGGCGACTTCCCCCCTGCTTCTGCTCCTGGCCAATATGGTCGCTTCTCCTCTAGGCCAATCGGGTCTTAAGACGCACTTCCTGATTGGCCAGGAGGAGAAGCAGGAAGACATCAGCGAACAATATTTCGCTAATGTCACACAACTCAGTGGGCTCTGGGCGCAGTGCTCTGCACCCCCGAGCTCACCCTTTTTGAAGCCAATTAGAGCCTCTGGCTTTAATCATGTGCTTCAAATAAAAAAAACAAAAAAAAAAAACGATTGAAATCTATGCGTCCGGCGCTCTGCATGTAGATTAGGGGCCGGGCGCATGGATTAGGGGTGTGGTCACCACTGCTCTGACACCAACACTGGTGCATAATTCTCTCCATTGACACCAACAAAGGGGCATAAATCCTCCCAATGACACCAACGATGGGGCACAGTTTCTCCCAGTGACACCAACGATGGGTCATGATTCTTCTTACCATATGACACCAACAATGTGGCATGATTCTTCCTACCATATGACACCAACGATGGGGCATGATTCTTCCTACCATATGACACCAATGATGGGGCATGATTCTTCCTACCATATGACAACAACGATGGGACACAGTTTCTCCCAGTGACACCAACGATGGGTCAGAATTCTTCCTACCATATGACACCAACGATGGGGCATGATTCTTCCTACCATATGACACCAACGATGGGGCATGATTCTTCCTACCATATGACACCAATGATGGGGCATGATTCTTCCTACCATATGACACCAACGATGGGGCATGATTCTTCCTACCATATGACACCAACGATGGGGCATGATTCTTCCTGCCAAATTACACCAACGACGGGGCACAGTTTCTCCCAGTGACACCAACAATGGGGCGTGATTCTTCCTACCAAATTACACCAACGATGGGGGCCTGATTCCTCTCGCTGACACCCAAGATGCCCGGACGTTTTCTACTTCCAAAGGCCACATTCCAACCCCCCTAAAGTCTGAAGGATAGTATACTGGCCCTTTGTTTAGAAAGTTTGGATACCCCTGAACTGTAACAACCATTCAGAATCTATGTATTGGTTAATATGTACTTGACTTATGATCGGTGCCGTCTGTGCTTCCTTATTGGATAGAAACATAGAGGAATGATAGCAGAAGAAGACCAATGGTCCATCAAGTCTTTTTTTTAACATTTAGATTGTTCTTTTTCTAATTTTTGTTTTCTAACTTGTAGTTATATAACTATTTTAGATTTCTTCCTGGGGGGGGGGGGGGGGGGGGGGGGGGGGCATTGTATAAAGGGCTATGGGGGTTTGGTATATCTATGGGCAAGTGGCTATAAATTAACTTGCGTCCATTTAGGCCTGGTTCACACCTATGCATTTTTGTGCGTTTTCAGTTTTGCAGAAACACACTACAGTCAATTTAACATGGTTTCCTATGGGTCACGTTCACATCTGTGCGATTAATGGAAAGGGCCAGGGACTTTCTTCTGATTTTTGGTTCCATAGACTTCAACGGATCAAAATGAGTATTAAAAAAACACAAAATGCACTTGGAATATGCAAACTGCAACCTGCTTAGGTGTGAACCAGGCCTTACATCCCAAAAAATGGAAAAGCTTTGCATTCTTCTCAGCTTTTCTAATGCGGCGTACACACGGTCGGAATTTCCGATGGAAACAGTCCGATGGGAGCTTTTCATCGGATTTTCCGACCGTGTATATGCCCAACGGTCTTTTTCTGTCGGAATTTCCGACAGACTTTGGATTGAGAACCTGTTCTCAATTTTTTCCGACGGAAAACCTTTCTATCGGATTTTCCGATCGTGTGTATGCAATTCCGACACGCAAAATTCCGACGCATGCTCGGAAACAATTCGACGCATGCTCAGAAGCATTAAACTTCCCTTTTATAGTGCTGTCGAACGTGTTTTATGCCGCTGTGTTACTGACCGTCGGAATTTGGTGTGACCGTGTGTAGGCAAGACAGTTTGAGCGAAATTCCGTCGGAATTCCGACGGGAAAACCATCAGAGCTTTTTCTGACGAGAATTCCGACCGTGTGTATGCGGCATAAGACTAAATGAGACAGATTGGAGGTAGCCTGATATAAATGGACGCATTGTTCCTTCATTTAGCCGCCCAAAGATCCAACACGGGTCTGATAAACTCCAGGAATTAAAATGCAGAAAAAACTGTAGATGTCACCAAAAAAAATTTAATGATTTCAAGAATTAAATAGTTACATAGTCCATCTAGTTCAGAGGTCAGCAACATTTTTCCACTTAAGGGCCGGATTCAATGTATGTGAATGCTTGGAGGACCACATTCACCTGGCTGCTATTAAATGAAGATAATATACTAACATAGTAATAATAACAGTACAGGCTTACCTCACTTTAAAGCGGTTGTATTTTTTTTAAAAATAACCTGTAAGGCAAAAGGCATAATGAGCTAGTATGCAGCGCATATTAGCTCATTGTGCCTTTTGCCTTACAGGTTATTAAAAAAAAAAAAAAAATTGTGCGGGTATACAACCCCACTGTAGTGTCCTCTGTACCCCCATAGTGTTCTCTGTCCCCTGCACCCCCCCCCCACTGTAGTGTCCTCTGTACCCCCATAGTGTTCTCTGTCCCCTGCACCCCCCCATCTGTAGTGTCCTCTGTACCCCCATAGTGTCCTCTGTCCCCTCCCACTGTAGTGTCCTCTGTACCCCCATAGTGTTCTCTGTCCCCTGCACCCCCCACTGTAGTGTCCTCTGTACCCCCATAGTGTCCTCTGTCCCCTGCACCCCCCACTGTACTGTTCTCTGTCTGTACCCCCATAGTGTTTTCTGTCCCCTGCACCCCCACTGTAGTGTCCTCTGTACCCCCATAGTGTCCTCTGTACCACCCCCTAACTGTAGTGTCCCCTGTACCCCCCATAGTGTCCTCTGTCCCCTGCACCCCCCCCCCACTGTAGTGTCCTCTGTACCTCCATAGTGTCCTCTGTCCCCTGCACCCCCCACTGTAGTGTCCTCTGTCTGTACCCCCATAGTGTCTTCTGTCCCCTGCCCCCCCCCACTTTAGTGTCTTCTGTACCCCCATAGTGTCTTCTGTCCCCTGCACCCCCCACTGTAGTGTCCTCTGTAGCCCCATAGTATCCCCTGTCCCCTGCACCCCCCCCCCCACTGTAGTGTCCTCTGTACCCCCATAGTGTCCCCTGCACCCCCCACTTTACTGCCCTCTGTCTGTACCCCCATAGTGTCTTGTCCCCTGCACCCCCACTGTAGTGTCCTCTGTACCCCATTGTGTCCTTTGTCCTCTGCACCCCCCACTGTAGGGTCTTCTGTACCCCCATAGTGTCCTCTGTCCCCTGTACCACCCCCTCACTGTAGTGTCCCCTGTACCCCCATAGTGTCCTCTGTCCCCTGCACCCCCTTCCTCACTGTAGTGTCTTCTGTACCCCCATAGTGTCCTCTGTCCCCTGCACCCCCCCCCACTGTAGTATCCTCTGTCTATACCCCCATAGTGTCTTCTGTCCCCTACCCCCCCCCACTGTAGTGCCCTCTGTCGCCCCATAGTATCCTCCGTCCCCTGCATCCCCCACTCTAGTGTCCTCTGTACCCTCATAGTGTCCTCTGTACCCTGCACCCCCCACTTTTCTGTCCTCTGTCTGTACCCCAATAGTGTCTTGTCCCCTGCACCCCCCACTGTAGTGTCTTCTGTACCCCCATAGTGTCCTCTGTCCCCTGCACCCCCCACTGTAGTGTCCTCTGTACCCCCATAGTGTCCTCTGTCCCCAGCACCCCCACTGTAGTGTCCTCTGTACCCCCATAGTGTCCTCTGTCCCCAGCACCCCCCCCCCCACTGTAGTGTCCTCTGTACCCCCATAGTGTCCTCTGTCCCCTCCCACTGTAGTGTCCTCTGTCCCCTGCACCCCCCAACTGTAGTGTCCTCTGTAACCCCCATAGTGTCCTCTGTCCCCTGCACCACCCCACTGTAGTGTCTTCTGTACCCCCATAGTGTCCTCTGTCCCCAGCACCCCCCACTGTAGTGTCCTCTGTAACCCCCATAGTGTCCTCTGTCCCCTGCACTACCCCACTGTAGTGTCCTCTGTAACCCCCATAGTGTCCTCTGTCCCCTGCACCACCCTAACTGCAGTGTCCTCTGGGGGGGATGGGGTTTAGTATGGAGTACAGGTGTGGTCCGTCCTCTAATGTTAAGGGAATTGACTTCTGGGATTGGACCCGAGAAATAATGTATATCCATAAAGTAATGATAATTATCGTGATTGGGTTATAGTTTCCCGCACCGTGACAGGTGAACGGTGACCATTACAGAACAAGTCCAGTTGAATATGACTAACTACTACTAGCTATACCATGACCTGGAGATATGAGACAGACAGGTAAAGGGCGTAGCGGCAGAACGCAGCCCCGACCTGTGCTGACCTGTCCCGGGCTCCCCTCCCCCTCCTCTCCGAGTGATGTGTGCCGGTGGAGCTGGGACTCTTCCATATGGCTGAGTGTTTACGATGCTGGCTGGCCGCATATGAGATCATTGTTTTTCGCCTGTAGCGAGCAGCGGTGGGGGCGTGGCGCAGTAGTAGACGGATTCTGCAGCGCTGGGAGGGTGGAAGTTTATTCTCCCATACGTGAAGCTTTTTCCGTGTCCCCCCCCCTCCAGTTTCTGTGCGCTGCCTGGGGGGGGGGGGGAACGGCACAGCTGAATCCTGCGGGGACGTGATTTGGTTTTGACAGAGACGACGTGTTCTGCAGCACTTTACATAGAACCTTCCATAGCACTCCGATGTCCTTCCCCAAGTCATACAGACACACCTTGGGGTACATTTATGAAGCAGTGAATGTAACTTTCACCAAACATTCACTTCGGGAGAATCAGCCACTGTCATTTAAGCCCCTATTCACGCTTTAGCATGAGTTTTTTTAACCACATGCCTACCGGGCACTTTCACCCCCTTCCTGCCCAGGACAATGTTCAGCTTTAGGCGATGTCGCACTTTGAATGACAATTGCGCGGTCATGTAACACTCTACACATGAGATTTTTATCATTGTTTTTTCTCCACAAATATAACATTCTTTTGGTGATATTTAGTCACTCCTGGGGTTTTTTTTTGCTATAAAAAGCAAAATACAGAAAAAATAAAAATGATTTTTCTTTTCTGCTTCTATCAGAAAATTTTGTATATAAGTTTTTTTTCTCCTTCACTGATGGGCACTGATGAGGCTGCATTGATGGGCACTCATGAGGCGGCACTAATGGGCACTGATGGGGAATGATGAGGCTGCATTGATGGGCACTCATGAGGCTGCACTGATGGGCACTGATGGGGAATGATGAGGCTGCACTGATGGGCACTCATGAGGCTGCACTGATGGGCACTCATGAGGCTGCACTGTTGGGCACTCATGAGGCTGCACTGATATGCAGCCCCGATGGGCACTTATGAGGGTGCACTGATGGGCACTGATGAAGCAGCACTGATGAGGCTGTACTGATGGGCACTGATAAGCAGCACTGGTGGCACTGATAGGTGGCATTTATGGGCAATGATAGGTGGCATGGATAGGTGGCACAGATGGGCACTGATGAGGCGGGACTGACACGCAACACTAATGAGCACTGATAGGCGGCACTGATAGGCAGCACTGATGGGTACTAATAGGTGGCACTTATGGGCAATGATAGGTGGCATGGATATGTAGCACAGATGGGAACTGATGGGCACTGATAGGTGACACTTAGGGAAATAATAGGTGGCATGGCTAGGTAGCACAGATGAGCACTGATGAGGCGGGACTGACATGCAGCACTGATGAGCACTGATAGGCAGCACTGATGGGCACTGATAGGTGGCACTTATGGGCAATGATAGGTGGCATGGATAGGTAGCACAGATGGGCACTGATAGGTGGCACTTATGGGCAATGATAGGTGGCACAGATAGGTGGCACTGAAAGGCAGCACTGACTTTCATCACTGATGGGCACAAATTGGCATCACTGATGAGCACAGATTAGTGTCATTGATGGGCACAGACTGGCATCACTGCTGGGCATTGTTGGGGCTGCACTGATAATCAGTGCCCTGATTACCTGTACAGGTCTCTGTGGGGAGATGCCTCTGATTGGCTATCCTCTCCTCATACTCTGCCAGTGTGAGGAGAGGAGAGCCGATAAATGGCACTTCCTTGTTTACATGTGATCAGCTGTGATTGGACAAAGTTGATCATGTACTTTTTTTCGAGTGACAAGCTTAGGTGTGAATGGGCACCATAGAGTATAATGAGAATCTTGATGTTGAGCGTTGAAGTACTTCAGATCCTTCAGGTGTGAATGGGGTCCTAAACACATGCACCTGAAAGATTCACCTGCAGTGAATGCTTGGCAAATGTCAGAGTCGCTGCTTTAGGGCTCTTTCACACAGGCGGCTCAAGAGTAGGGGGGGGGGTGTTGAAAACAGGCAGCTGAGCTGTAGTTTTACTGCCCCTGGCCCCCCATTGGAATGCTAACATTACAGCCTGACAGGGCAGGACAGCAATTTTAGGGCACACTCACCAATTGAGATCAATGGGGGCCACACCAAACGCAATCGTCGGTTCGCCGTTGCAGCACAGTCCCGCAATGTAGAGTTCCTGTTTGTCAATTAAAAAAAACAAAAAACAGGCGCCAGCAGGGGGCAGCACCCCTGAACACCTGCCGGCTGCTGCTATGCTCCTATTCCACTGCAGATTGCTTTTCAGATGGTGGTAAGCATTATTGCCAGTGTGAAAGATCCCTTATAAATATGACCCTTATGGTGATGGCACATGGTGATGTGAAATATGAACAAAGCCTTACCCTCTATAGTGTGTATTTGTCTCAGTCCAGAGCACTAAGTGCCATTTTTGTCTGCTGCTTTGTTCCTCTGCTAGCAGCATGAGTCACTTCTGACAAGTTTTCCTGACACCAAGATAAAAAAGGTGACAAGGGAGGGACCTCCAGCTAATTGGCAGCCTCTGCTCTGTTCCTGTGCGCTGTGTGGAGGGGGGGGGGGGTGTTCCTTCCCTCCAATCAGCTCTCAGAGCTCTCTTCACTGAGCTTTGCAGAATGTAACTTCAGCTCTCTGCTCTAGGGTTGCCACCTCATCCCTTTAAACCCAAATACATATTTATTACACAGGTTCTGAGGCTAATTAAATGCAGATGAGGCACCAACCAAGTGAGTTTAATTACCACCTTAATCAGCCACAGAACCTGTAATTCATATGTGTTCAGGTTTAAAGGGATGAGGTGGCAACCCTACTCCACCTACCCTTTTTTCTGAACTCTCAGAAAAGCTTTATAATTCAGCATTTTGAATGGATGCAGAGAGAGAAGAGAAGACTGCAGATAAACTGGTACAATGTATGTAAAAGGATTTGTTTCATCTCTGTGTATCATCTGAGGTCAGTCACTACACTGACTGGGTATATGGAGGGGACACACCCCGGTACCTGCGCTCCCCCCCGCGCCATGGCGGTCCGCTTGCCATTAGCGGGCCCGCGATCTCCATGGCGGGTGCTGGCGGGTACAGGGGAAGGAGAAGAGCAGACACACGTCCGCTCTCCTCCTTCTTCTTGTGACCCGGAAAGCCACGTCTCTGATGTCACTTCCGGGTCAAGCTCTCCGTGTCCCCAATTCGCTTTGCTGGGAAAGGATGTTTTGCAATGCGGTCTGCATTGCATTCCATTCAGTGGAGTACAGGGGAGACATTCAGGGTCTTTTAGGCTTGATTCACACTAATGCGTTTTTTGATGCATTTTGCATTTTGCAGAAATGCAGGGAAATTTTTTAACATGGGTTCCTATGGAACATGTTCACATCGATGCATTTTTTGTGCCTCTGCGTTTTTGGAAAGAGTCGGGGACTTTTTTAATGCAAAATGCAGCGTTTTGCATGTAATAAAAGTCAATGGACCCGAATCCAAAATGCAAGTACCGCTTTTTTACCACGTTTTTACCGCGATTTTGCCGCAAAACCGCTCAAAAGCAACATGCATAGATGTGAATTAAGCCTAATGCCCCGTACACACGGTCGGATTTTCAGACGGAAAATGTCCTATCGGACAATGTTGTCGGAAATTCCGACCGTGTGTAGGCTCCATCTGACTTTTTCCGTCGGATTTTCCGACGGACAAAGTTTTATCTCCTGCTCTCAAATTTTCCGACAACAAAGTCCTATCGGACTTTTTCCGATCGTGTGTAGCGAATTCCGACGGACAAAGTGCCACGCATGCTCAGATCACATTACAAGACCAAAGCTATTGGCTACTAGCCTCTACGTAGTCCCGTCGTAGGCAACAAATGTCACCACGTTCAGAATGATCGGATTTTCCGACAACTTTGTCCGACCGTGTGTATGTAACACCAGTGTCGGACAAAATCCGTCGGAAAAAATTTGACGGATTTTGTGGTCGGAATTTCCGACCGTGTGTACGGGGCATAAGGCTCGATTCACATCTATGCATTTTGCTTTTGAGCGTTTTTGCAGTGCTTTTTGCAGTGTTTGCTGCATTTTTGGACACGTCAATGGACCCGCATCCAAAACGCAAGAACCGCGTTTTTACCGTGATTTTGCTGTGTTTTTTTTTTTTTTTACACTGTGGTGCTTAGCAACCAGCTATATACAATAAAAAAAAAATGCGGTAAAAACGTGGTACTTGCGTTTTGGATGCGAGTCCATTGACTTCTATTACATTCCAAACGCTGCATTTCGCATTAAAAAAAGTCCCCGACCCTTTCCAAAAACGCAGAGGCACAAAAATGCATTGATGTGAACAAGTTCCATAGGAACCCATGTTAAAAAATTTCCCTGCATTTCTGCAAAATGCAAAATGCATCAAAAAACGCGCTAGTGTGAATCAAGCCTTAGACCCTGCCTATCTCAATGAAGAGAACCTGTCACCTAAAAATCCATCACATAGGGAACTGTTTGTCCCCTATGTGATGAAAAAAACAAAGTAACATAAAAATGTATTTTTTATTTTTTTGCAAAAACATAAAGTTACACCCAAGCCCCCCCCCCCCATTTATTTTTTTGAGCCCACCCCCACATATACACACACGCACGAACATAAACGCACGCGTCGGGACGCCTACGTGTGAAAACGTTAATTGCGATACACATGTTACATATTGCCACGCACGCCGGAATGAGAGCAATAATTCTACCACCAGACCTCCTCCGTAACACTAAACTGATACCTACAGGGGGCATTTGAAGCACCTCCTATAGAAAATATAGGGTACTGAAGTTTGTCGCCATTTCACAGGCACACATAAATGTAAGGTTTGACATGTTGGGTATCTATTTACTCGGTGCAACCTCGTCCTTTATATTTTACCAAAAATGTTGGTCATTTATTTCCGTTTGCTTGCCCTAAAATTCACATTAGTGTGTTTTTTTACGGAAATTTTGTGTTTCCTAGACCTTTGCGGTAATATCGTGTGGCATAAAAAATTGCAACTGCCACTATTATATTCTCTAGGGCAAGGATATGCAATTAGCGGACCTCCAGCTGTTGCAGAACTACAAGTCCCATGAGGCATAGCAAGACTCTGACAGCCACAAGCATGACACCCAGAGGCATGATGGGACTTGTGGTTTTGCAGTAGCTGGAGGTCCGCTGATTGCATATCCTTGCTCTCGGGTGTCTGCTTTCAGAAAATATATAATATTTGTGGGTTTTGTGTAATCTTCAGGCCTAAAATGTTTTTTTTTTAAACACATGTGCAAAAAAACCCTGCAAAAAACGCCTCTGGCAGCGAAAGGGTTAATGATAAAAGATGGAGGTTTTCTGTAAAACAATACTGTTGTCTATTGTGACGTGTCAGGAACATATTCATGCAGACTGACAGGTCCTCTTTAATCTCAGTAGAAGCTGCAGGGAGAGTTGCATACGGCACATCATACTTTGAGATCCCCTCATGATCTGAAGCATTTCTGATTGTAACAAATGTCACATCTTTCTCCTTAATGTCAATGGCTTTCCCCAGATTTTGTTGCTTTTTGTTGCCACAGTGTGTTGATTCCAGACGTCATTATCGGAAACCTTTTTTGCTGCTGAGGCGTCATTATTATTCTGGCCACTAGAGGGGAGATTACAAAAGGCTGCCGAGACCTATCAACCAATTCAGCCCCGGAAGATTTGGCTGCTGAATGACCAGGATATTTTTTGCGATTCGGCACTGCGTCGCTTTAACTGACAATTGTGCAACGTCATGCAACGTACAAAATTGACGTTCTTTTTTTCCCCACAAATAGAGCTTTCTTTTGGTGGTAATTGATCACCTCTGCGGTTTTTATTTTTTTGCGCTATAAACAAAAAAAAGACCGAAAAAAACACAATATTATATACTTTTTGCTATAATAAATACCCCCATTTTTTTTTTTAAAAAAAGCACATTTTTTTGTCAGTTTAGACCGATATGTATTCTTCTACATAGTTTTGGTAAAAAAAAAAAAAAAAAAAAATAAGCGTATATTGATTGGTTTGCGCAAAAGTTATAGAGTCTACAAAATAGGGGATAGATTTACAGCATTTTTACTATTATATATATTTTTTTACTAGTAATGGTGGCAATCTGCGATTTCTATCGTGACTGCGACATTATGGCGGACACATCGAAAAATTTTTACACATTTTTGGGACCATTGGCATGTATACAGTGATCAGTGCTCTAAAAATGCATTGCTTACTGTAAAAATGTCACTGGCAGTGAAGGTCATAACACTAGGGGGCGATCAAGGGGTTAACTGTGTTCCATCAATGTGTTTATAACTGAAGGGGGGAGGGGACTGACTAGAGGAAGTGACAGATCGTGGTTCCTAGCTATTAGGAACTCATGATCTGTCACTCCTCTCAGAACAGAACAGGGATGTGTGTGTGTTTACATAAAATTATGAATTATGCTCCGATTACAAATCTACGAATGTTACGAATGTACGAATAAATACGAATGCGTCTGAATTTGGAATAAACGAATAAACGAAAATTAAACGAAAAAATAACTCCTACGAATGTACGAATCGTTATGAATACGAACACCGACGACTTACGAATTTACGAATCGTTACGAATCAACGGAAACGAAAAAAACGAAACGAAAATAAACAAATTTTTTTGTTGTGCACATGTCTAGTTCTGTCCCTCATGCTCGCGATCGTCCATGGCAGGCGGTCATCGCGACTGTTGGCCACGAGTATCAGCACCCCTGCAGTGCAACGGGCGCACGCGCCTGCTATCCTGATCCTGATCGGTTCACGGGATCGTGCCGCAGTAAAATGACGGCGGCTGGTCGGCAAGCGGTTAATAATATCGTTGTATCTTAGCATCTCACCATTGGTATGTTATTATTATAGGAGTTTTTATAGCATTATATATATATATATATATATATATATATATATATATATATATATATATATATATATACACATATACACACATATATACACACACACACAGTGGGGAAAAATTATTATTTGATCCCCTGTAGATTTTGTAAGTTTGGCACTTACAAAGAAATGAAGGGTCTATAATTTTTATCTTAGGTGTATTTTATATGATGGAGACAGAATATCAACCAAAAATCCAGAAAAAACACAATACAAATGTTATAAATGGAGTTGCAGTTCAGTGAGTAAAATAAGTATTTGATCCCCAACCAACCAACCAACAATAATTCTGTCTCCCACAGACTGGCTACAGTAGGTGCTCATGTGGTACACAGATTAGTCCTGTCAATGTAAGAAGGTCCTCCTAATGACAACTCGTTATGTGTATAAAAGACACCTGTCCACAGAATCTCTTTCTTCCATTCAAACCTCACCATCATGGGCAAGACCAAAGAGCTGTCAGAGGACATCAGGGACAAGATTGTAGACCTGCACAAGGCTGGAATGGGCTACAAGACCATCAGCAAGAAGCTTGGTGAGAAGGAGACAACTGTTGGAGCGATTATTCACTAATGGAAGAAATACAAAATAACCATAAATCTCTCTCGGTCTGGAGCTCCATGCAGGATTTCTCCTCATGGGGTAAGGCTGATCATGAGAAAAGTGAGGGATCAGCCCAGAACTACACGGAAGGAGCTTGTGAATGACCTCAAGGCAGTTGGGACCACAGTCACCAAACAAACCATTGGTAACACAATACGCTGCCATAGATTGAAATCCTGCAGAACCGGCAAGGCCCCCCTCCTCAAGAAGGCACATGTACAGGTCTGTCTGAAATTTGCCAATGAACATCTAAATGATTCAGAGAAGCATTGGGAGAAAGTGCTGTGGTCAGATGAGACCAAAAGTGCGCTTTTTGGTATTAACTCGATTTGCCGTGTTTAGAGGAAGAAAAATGCTGACTATGACCCTAAGAACACCATCCCTACATCTGCACAGCCATCATGAACAATTACCCAACTGAAGGGAACAGTAACTCAAATAACCACTCGTTACATCCAAGGTATGTAGAATACCATCTCTGAACGCACAACACATTGAACCTTAAAAGAGATGGGCTACAGCAGCAGAAGACCACACCGGGTGCCACTCCTGACAGCTAAGAACAGGAAACTGAGGCTACAATTCGAAGAGGCTCACCAAAATTGGACAATAGAAGATTGGAAAAACGTTGCCTGGTCTGATGAGTCTGGATTTCAGTTGCGACATTCAGATGGTGGGGTCAGAATTTGGCGCATGAATCCATCCTGCCTTGTATCACTGGTTCAGGCTGGTGGTGGTGGTGTAATGGTGGGGGGGATATTTTCTTGGCACACTTTGGGCCCCTTAGTACCAATTGGGCATCGTATAAACCCCACAGCCTACCTGAGTATTGTTGCTGATCATGTCCATTCCTTTATGACTACAGTGTCCCCATCTTCTGATGGCTCCTTCCAGCAGGATAATGCACCATGTCACAAAGCTCCAATCATCTCACCACCGGACAATGAGGTCTCTGTACTCCAATGGCCTCCACACTCACCAGATCTCCAATGGCCTCCACACTCACCAGATCTCCAATGGCCTCCACACTCACCAGATCTCATCCAATGGCCTCCACACTCACCAGATCTCCAATGGCCTCCACACTCACCAGATCTCCAATGGCCTCCACACTCACCAGATCTCATCCAATGGCCTCCACACTCACCAGATATCATCCAATGGCCTCCACACTCATCCAATAGAGCACCTTTGGGAGGTGGTGGAATGGGAGATTGGCATCATGGATGTGCAGCCGACAAATCTGCAGCAACTGCGTGATGTTATCATGTCACTATGGACCAAAATCTTGTTTCCAACACCTTGTTGAATCTATGCCACCAAGAATTAAGGCAGTTCTGAGGGCAAAAAGGGGGTCCAACCCGGTACTAGAAAGGTGTACCTAATAAAGTGGCTGGTGAGTGTATAATCACTACGGATAATGTTTATTTCCTATGATAAACAGCTCCATTTAGTGGCGACAACGCGGTAAAATCTAGATTTGAGGAAAATACCATATTCTGGCCACTAGATGGAGCTGATGACTATAGGAAATAAACATATTATACACAATACAGTGAATATTGGTGATGTCTGTGCAAATGCTTAAGGCCTTCGCAATAGAGAATTTTTTTTTTCATTCATCGACCCCTATGTGTTAATAATGATAATTGTGTATTGTATGTATTTTTCACATGTTGGTAAAGAATCCCTTCCCAATGACTTGAATGGGACTACACAGAGCAATGCAGCATTTTTTCAACACATTGAAACAGCGTGGAAGTCACAATCCCTAAAGGAATCCATCGGATTTTATGTGTTTGTGGCACAATCCATGGAAGAGCATCTGGTGATAAGAGTGGAGTATCTCGGTGAATCGGTTCTCCTACAAGCACATGCCGTCTAATTATTTCCATGGCAATTAAACACCGCAAATTTCCTCTCTCATCATTTCTGCACTGGGGAGGATAATCACCATTCACACGTTGGCCGTGACTCGAGGTGACCGCGACACTGAAGTCGGCTGATCTGTCCTGACTTACTTCATTATATGACATCCACAGCCCCGCTAATGTGCCGAATTAGAGAGAAACACTTCAGCAGCTCTGCAAATTAACTTACACATTAAATCACATTCCGTCATTAAAGATGAACTCCAAAGAGACAAATTAATGCAGCGCTACAATTAGTAATACATCATTAAATGGATCTTTTTAAGTGCAAGTTGTTCAAGTACCTGAATTTGACCCGGTATCAGCTTCTTACAGTCCTTGGACAGCAGGGATGGAGTGTGAGAAGAAGAAGCAGTACATGGAGCCAATCAGTTCTTTGCTGAGAAGAGAGATGAGGTTCACACTGTGCTACTTCTCATTTCACTGTCCAGTCACAGGCCAGTTCCGAAGGGATACATCCAAGATGTGCTGGAACATCAATACTTATTTATACAGAGAAGGGAAAACAATCATTCAGAGCTCAATGGCTCTGATCAGTCATCTTGTACTCAGGGCTACCCTCCAATTTGCACCCAGAAAGTCACCCCAGTTGGTTCCCAAAACTCGCTGGATATTTTTCAGTTAACCATTAAAGCTATTTGGACCCTTTCACAATTATGGTCTGGTTCTCCTGCTGTTAGTTTATGCTTTCAGTAACAGCTTGGGGGCTTATCCGGGATGACCCGGGCTCAGAGGATGTAGGTTAAATGATTCTTTCTATCAGATTAAGGACATCTAGTGGCAAAAGCCATTACTGGTAGGATGGATAGATGTAATAATTAAAAGGGAACTCCAATCTCAAAGGGTCTCCCAAAGGGATACATCCTAGAGATGCTGGACATTCAATACTTATTTATACAGATAAGTGGATACAAAGGGATACATCTTAAAGATGCTGGAACTTCAAAACGTATTTATACAGAGAAGAGAGAACAACGATTCAGGGTTCAATGGCTCTGCTTAGTCCTCTTGTACTCAGTGCTACCCTCCAATGGGCACCCAGAAAGTCACCCCAGTTGGTTCCCCAAACTCGCTGGATATTTTTCGGTTAACCATTAACTACCTTAGACCCATGCTATAGCCAAATGACGGCTACAGAGCGGATCTATTGTGCCGGGACGACGTCTATTGACGTCGTCCCGGACACGAGCTGCCTGCGCACCCCCTGAAGGGCGCGCACGGCGCGGTCTGTGATCAGCGAGTCTGTGAGACTCGCTGGATCACAGACCAGACCCCTTACCACGTGATCAGCTGTCAGCCAATGACAGCTGATCATGTGATAACAGAGCCGGTAATCGGCTTTTTTTTCCTCCTCGCGCTGACAGCGCGAGGAGAAAAAAAAAAAGCCGATCACCGGCGGCAGTGAGAGGGACATCAGTCCCTCTCACTGCAATGTGCCCAATCAATTGTGCCCACCTTTGCCCCATTAAAGTGCCGCCTACCAGTGCCCACAATGCCATCTCTCAGTGCCCACAGTGCCATCTCTCAGTGCCCACAGTGCCAGTGCTGCACATCAGTGTCACCTGCCAGTGCTCATCTGTGTCACCTACCAGTGTTCATCTGTGTCACCTACCAGTGCCCATCAGTGCCCATCAGTGCCACCTATCAGTGCCCATCAGTGCCCATCAGTGCCACCCATCAGTGCCCATCAATGTCATCCATCAGTGCCCATCGGTGCCACCCATCCGTGCTACCCATCCGTGCCACCCATCCGTGCCACCCATCCGTGCCCATCAGTGCCATCTTTGCTGTCCCCATCAGTACCGACTTATCTGTCCCCACCAGTGCAGCCTATCAGTGCCCACCAGTGCAGCCTATCAGTGCCCACCTGTGCCGCCTCATCAGCGCATATCAATGAAGCAGAAAAATTACCTGTTTGCAAAATTTTATAACAAACTATTAAACATGATTTTTTTTATTTTTTTATTTTCCATCTTTTTTTGTTTGTTTAGCAAAAAATAAAAACCCCATCTGTGATTAAATACCACCAAAAGAAAGCTCTATTTGTGGGAAAAAAATGATAAAAATTTCATTTGGGTACAGTGTTGTATGACCGCGCAATTGTCATTCAAAGTGCGTCAGCGCCAAAAGCTGAAAATTGGTCTGGTCACGAGGGGGGTTTAAGTGCAAAGTAATCAGGTGGTTAAAACTATTTGGACCCTTTCACAATTATGGTCTGGCGCTCCCGCTGTTAGTTTATGCTTTTGGTAACAGCTTGGGGGCTTATCCGGGATGACCCGGGCTCAGAGGATGTAGGTTAAATGATTCTATCAGACTAAGGACATCTAGTGGCAAAAACAATTACTTGTAGGATGGATAGATGTAATAATTAAAAATAAAATCCAGTCTCAAAGGGCCTCCCAAAGGGATACATCTTAAAGATGCTGGAACTTCAATACGTATTTATACAGATAAGTGAAGGGAAAACAATCATTCAGAGCTCAATGGCTCTGATTAGTCATCTTGCAGGCACACAGGGCTTCCCTCCAAAGGACACCCAAAAAGTCACTCCAAATGGCTCCAAAAAAAACATGGATGATTTTTGTTCAACCATTAAAGCTATTTTGGCCCTTTTACACTTTAACCCCTCCCGGCCCTTTAAGGGGTTTCAGATGCTGGGAGGTGGGGCATGTCAGAAACCATGTAATGAGACTGAGACAGAAGTACAGTTAAATCACACTTGTTTAATAATAAAAAGAACAAACGTTGTCAAAACATAGCCAAGTTCAGTAACCAGAATGGATAGTCAGCCAAGCCAGAAGTCAGGGATCAAAGTAGTGGAACAGCAAGCAGGATCCGGAGCCAGAAGGGATGTCAGCAAAACCAGTCTTTAAACAGGAATGCAGGAGATGTTTCTTGTGATGTTGACCAAGGCGAAGGCAGAGCTCCTCTGGACTGGACGGCTTAAGTAGGCAGGATTGATGAGCAGGATATCATCAACAGCTGAGTAACTGTGGAGAGATAGGAGCTGGCAATTAGCCGACAGCTGAGCGGCCAGCTCAGAGAAGGAAGGGCTGAGCCCAGCCCTCACAGGGCAGGGTTTCTGATCATGTGACCACTGCGATTGGCTGGCACAGCGGTCACATGATCATAAAGCTCCAGATTGCAAGTAGAGATTGTGAGCTTTCCGCTAGCCGCCGGTAAGCGTGCCAGGAGCGTGCAGGGCGCATCCTCTCGGCACAGCTTTGTTTATCTTTAGGTACGCATATATGCAGCCTCTCAGCATTAAGTTCCACATGCCGTGAGGCTGCATATTTGCGTGTGACTGGCGGGAAGGAGTTAAGTCTGGCTCTCCTTCCATTAGTTTTTGTTTTCAGTAATGAGTTGGGGACTTGTCCGGGAGGACCTAGGCTCAGAGGAAGTGGGTTAAATGACGCTGGCCATCTAGTGGGTGAAAAAATGTACTGCAGGGAAAATCTCTGGATTGAAGGTGAATATTGCAGCAAAAGACGGTTTTGTCATTTTATCTATTAATCGGCTATTCCGTTTTATTTTGTTATTTTTTTTTTTTTTTTTCAGTTTTAAGGCCATGATTATTTGGGAATTATGAGGCCTACTTATAAGAGACAAAAATATAATTTAGCGCTCTTGTCTATTTAGAACTTGCTGAGGCTTTGGCTGATTTTCCTTCTCATTTTTACACTATATAAATGTCAGTGAGTATAATTCTGCTACATCTATTTTGTGGATTCATTTCGCTGTTTTTTTTTTTTTTATATAATTTCCACTTTTTCAGGTTTTGCTCTGAATGGACTTCCTCCTGAGCCCCGGTGTAATCCTTTGATTTCCCATGGAGGAAAAAGGAAGGGCTCTATGATTAGGCCTCAGTAGGGCGCTAAATGCGTTAGAGGACGATCCTGGGTGGTTTGTCTGTGTTTGTGTTGAGGATTGCAGAGGTCTAAGGATCAGCTTCATCTTTTTTGAGGATAAAGGAAAGTCGGATAATGAAATTTCCTGAACGTGTTTCTTATATTTTTGTTGCATTTCTCTATCTTTTACCGCCAATTTGTCTGTTTTTCAAAATGTTTACACTGCTAAAGGCAAAAACAGCATTGCAGTTGAAGAAGTACCCAAGGTGGGACAAGGGGGAGGCAGGAGGGGCAGCCACCATGGGCGTAGCACCCTTATCCCGCGTACACACGAGCGGACTTTCCCGCAGGATTTTCCCGCCAAAAGTCCGGCGGACTAAGTTTTAAGTTCAGACTTATTAAAGGGGGCTCCCGGATTCCGATAAGCCCCCCGCCCGCAGATCCCGACAACCAACGGCCAGGGTTGTCGGGAAGAGGCCCTTGTCCTCATCAACATGGGGACAAGGTGCTTTGGGGTGGGGGGGCCCCCCTTTCCGCAGGGCACCCCCCATGTTGAGGGCACACGGCCTGGTACGGCTCAGGAGGGGGGGCTCGCTAGTCCCCACCCCTTTCCTGGCCGGCCGGGCTGCGTGCTCGGATAAGGGTCTGAGATGGATTTGGGGGGGACCCCCATGCTGTTTTTTCGGCGTAGGGATTCCCTTTAAATCTATACCAGGTGACGGGGCTAGCGTGGTGGAATTCACTGCCTTCGCTAGTCCCGTCTACCTGCAGTTACGTTCTAAATGAACAGACTTTCCGATCGTGTTTCGGCAAGTCCGTTCATTTCAAAAGTCCCGTGGAATTTTTCCCGCGGATTGTCCGCCGGAAAAGTCCGAGCGTGTGTGGGCAAGTCCACACGTTTGGAAAGTCCGGCGGAGCTCCGCTGGAAAGTCGGGCGGTTTGTCCGCTGGACTAGGTCCGGCGGACAATCCCGCCGGAAAGTCCGAGCGTGTGTACGCCGCATTACCCAACTGCATGCATGCTCTGGATTGGTGGTGGGTTTAAACATGTCCGCTTTCAGTGATGGGGAACTATTCCTTCCACTGACACCGACAATGGGGCACTATTTCCCCCACTGGCACCAACGATGGGGTGCTATTCCTTCCACTGACAACAACATTGGGGAACTATTCATTCCATTGACACCAATAGTTTCATAGTAGGTAAGGTTGAATAAAGACAATAGTCCATTCAGTTCAACCTGTGTTGGTGTACGTGTGTCAGTGTCGATAACCATTTCCCATATCCCTGTATACTGTGTTGGGCTTGGCCCCTTAGTTCCAGTGAAGGGAACTCTTAAGGCGTCAGCATACCAAGACATTTTGGACAATTTCATGCTCCCAAACTTATGGCAACAGTTTGGGGATGGCCCCTTCCTGTTCCAACATTACTGCGCACCAGTTCACAAACAAGACATGGATGAGCGAGTTTGGGGTGGAGGAACTTGACTAGCCTGCACAGAGTCCTGACCTCAACCCATTAGAACACCTTTGGAATGAATTAGAGTGGAGACTGTGAGCCAGGCCTTCTCAGTGCCTGACCTCACAAATGCTCTTCTGGAAGAAATGGTCAAACATTCCCATAGACACACTCCTAAACCTTGTGGACGGCCTTCCTAGAAGAGTTGAAGCGGTTATAGCTGCAAAGGGTGGGCCAACTCAATATTGAACCCTACGGACTAAGACTGGGATGCCATTAACCACTTCGCATCCCGCCCATAGTCATATGACGCCCACAAGGTGGATCTCCCATCCTGGGTGGGCGTCATATGACGTCCTCCCATTCCTGGCCGCCTAGGGGTGCGCGTGCCCAGCGCCCGCGATGTCCGCGGGGCACCCACGATTGCCCGTGAAAACAGCGGGTCCGCGCGGGACCGTGGAACTGTGTGTGTAAACACACAGCTCCACGTCCTGTCAGTGGAGAGGAGACCGATCATGTGATCCCAGTACGGAGGAACACCGATCGGTTTCCTCCCCTTGTGAGTCCCCTCCCCCCACAGTTAGAATCACTACCTTAGGGAACACATTAACCCCTGCAGCGCCCCCTAGTGTTAACCCCTTCCCTGCCAGTCACATTTACACAGTAATCACTGCAATTTTATAGCAACGATCGCTGTGTAAATGTGAATGGTCCCAAAAATGTGTCAAAAGTGTCCGAAGTGTCCGCCGCAATGTCGCAGTCACGAAAAAAAAATCGCAGATCGCCGCCATTACTCGTAAAAAACAAAAAAAAACAAAATGCAATAAATCTATCCCCTATTTTGTAGACGCTATAACTTTTGCGCAAACCGATCTATATACACTTATTGCGATTTTTTTTTACCAAAAATATGTAGAAGAATACGTATCGGCCTAAACTTTTTTAAATGGGATATTTATTATTGTAAATGACAAGGGTCCCAAAATAGTGTCAAAAGTGTCCGATGTGTCCACCATAATCTCGCAGTCACGATAAAAATTGCAGATCACCGCCATTAATAATAATAAAAAAAAAATAATAATAAAAATTCCATAAAACTATCCCCTATTTTTTAGACTATATAACTTTTGCGCAAACCAATCAATATACGCTTATTATTTTTTTGTATATTATTTTTTTTATATATTTTTGAGGGATATTTATTATAGCAAAAAGTAAAAAATATTGTGTTTTTTTTTTTCAAAATCGTCGCTCTTCTTTTGTTTATAGCGCAAAAAATAAAAACCGCAGAGGTGATCAAATACCACCAAAAGAAAGCTCTATTTGTGGGGAAAAAAGGACGTAAATTTTGTTTGGGTGCGACGTCACATGACCGCGCAATTGTTAGTTAAAGCGACGCAGTGCCGAATCGCAAAAAGTGCTCTGGTAAGGAAGGGGGTAAAATCGCTCGGTGCTGAAGTGGTTAAAGTTCAGGTGCGTGTAAAGACAGGCGTCCCAATACTTGTGGTAATATAGTATATTTGCGAAAAAGAGTAGCCCTGGGAACCTTAGGGTGTTTTTTTCTCCTTATTTTTTTCAGCCAAGTATTAACCCGGAGCTGCCCTTTAATTGTAACAGTCTGTTCTCTTTTTACTTGAACTACAGTTGTCAGTCCTCCTTGTTTTGATTTCCTAGTAGTCGCCGTCTGTACCAAGCACTAAAGGCTTCTCAGTATCCGGGCACCAAGTTGTATCTGCCAAGCTATTAATCTCATTAGCTGGCAAACACAGCGGACGGCCTCCCATTACTGAAAGGCCAGTACATGATAATTAACTTGTATTCAGCATCGAATTATTAGCTTCTGGCACAGGATTCTGGGATATGTAGTCTGGCTGCAAGCAAGGAAGCTTTAAATCATGCATTGACCTTGAAACGTGCCAAGTCGTCAGGAAAAAAAAAAAGAAAAACATGAAACGCGTTAGTCATAATGAACATTCTGATAACCCGGCTGCTATGGATAGTGAATTACTGCAGTGCTTCCTGCGTGTTTCCGTTAATGCGGCGGATGACTTCTGCAAGCCTTTGACTTTCCAGCAGACCTTCCCGTCTACCAGCGTTTTTCTCTCTGCGGTCAGTAAACCGTGTAAACTGGAGAACGGGACTGCGTCTGTCTCTCATATCATCGCATCCAATCAATTTAAAATGAATTTACAAATGTTCAAACAAATGCAGCGAGCATGAAGGCGGTGCTCATCGCCGCTGAAGCACAGCGCTTTGAGAGAAAAAAACGCCAATCCGTGAAATGCGTCAGCAGGTATTAGTGGATTCTTGTTGTCCATTCTACTGCTGGGAGAAAATTCCGGAGAGCCGGAGATTCTGTACAAAAATCTGCAGACAGGAATGGGCTCCGGTGATCCGCCTCCATGGTGGAATCCGTTTTGTCATTTTCAAGGAATGAAAGGAACCCTTATCAGAACTCCTCCCCCTCCTCACATTGTATGGCATGGGGGCCTCATTGGATATTTTACAAATATTTGCGGGCCAAAAAAAAAAAAAAAGTTTTATAAATGAAGGAACCAAATTTGAAAGAATGAATATGATTTATTAGGATTTTCGTGGTAATCCCCATGATATGATTTAAAACAGGGGTCTTCAAACTTTCTAAACAAAGGGCCAGTTTTGCTGTTTTTCAGATTTTAGGGGGGCCGGACTGTGGCCATCAAGAGGGCAAAATGTCCCGGCATCAGTGGGAGTAAACAATCCCCCATCATTGGTGTCATTGGGAGGAATTGTGCCCCATTATTGGTGTCATTGGGAGGAATTGTGCCCTTCATTTGTGTCATTGGGAGGAATTGTGCCCCATTGTTCGTATCATTGGGAGGAATTGTGCCTCATTATTGGTGTCATTGGAAGGATTTGTGCCCTTCATTGGTGTCATTGGGAGCAATTGTGCCCCATTATTGGTGTCATTGGGAGGAATTGTGCCCTTCATTGGTGTCATTGGGAGGATGTGTGCCCTTCATTGGTGTCATTGGCAGAATTTGTGCCCTTCATTAGTGTCATTGGGAGGAATTGTGCCCTTCATTGGTGTCATTGGGAGGAATTGGGCCCCATTATTGGTGTCATTGGGAGGAATTGTACCCCATTGTTCGTATCATTGGGAGGAATTGTGCCTCATTATTGGTGTCATTGGAAGGATTTGTGCCCTTCATTGGTGTCATTGGGAGCAATTGTGCCCCATTATTGGTGTCATTGGGAGGAATTGTGCCCTTCATTGGGATTGGGAATTGTGCCCTTCATTGGTGTCATTGGGAGGATTGTGCCCTTCATTGGGAGGAATTGTGCCCTTCATTGGGTCATTGGCAATTTGTGCCCATTGGTTCATTGGGAGGATTTGTGCCCTTCATTGGGATTGGGAATTGTGCCCTTCATTGGTGTCATTGGCAGGATTTGTGCCCTTCATTGGTGTCATTGGGAGGATTTGTGCCCTTCATTGGTGTTATTGGGAGGAATTGTGCCCTTCATTGGTGTCATTGGGAGGAATTGTGCCCCATTATTGTTTTCATTGAGAGGAATTGTGCCCCATTGTTCGTGTCATTGGGAGGAATTGTGCCCCATTATTAGTGTCATTGGGAGGAATTGTGCCCTTCATTGGTGTCACTGGGAGGAATTGTGCCTCATTATTGGTGTCATTGGGAGGAATTGTGCCCCATTGTTCGTGTCATTGGGAGCAATTGTGCCCCATTATTAGTGTCATTGGGAGGAATTGTGCCCTTCATTGGTGTCATTGGGAGGAATTGTGCCTCATTATTGGTGTCATTGGAAGGATTTGTGCCCTTCATTGGTGTCATTGGGAGCAATTGTGCCCCATTATTGGTGTCATTGGGAGCAATTGTGCTCTTCATTGGTGTCATTGGAAGGATTTGTGCCCTTCATTGGTGTCATTGGGAGCAATTGTGCCCCATTATTGGTGTCATTGGAGGAATTGTGCCCTTCATTGGTGTCATTGGGAGG
Source organism: Lithobates sylvaticus (assembly GCA_028564925.1). Taxonomy (NCBI): domain Eukaryota; kingdom Metazoa; phylum Chordata; class Amphibia; order Anura; family Ranidae; genus Lithobates; species Lithobates sylvaticus. Next base: position 65,164,495 of record CM053038.1, read on the forward strand.
AATTGTGCCTCTTCATTGGTGTCATTGGGAGGATTTGTGGCCTTCATTGGTGTCATTGAGAGAAATTGTTCCCCATTATTGATGCCATTGGGAGGAATTGTGCCCCATTATTGGTGTCATTGGGAGGAACTGTGCCCTTCATTGGTGTCATTGGGAGTAATTGTGCCCTTCATTGGTGTCATTGGGAGGAATCTTGCTCCATTGTTGGTGTCATTGGGAGGAATTGTGTCCTTCAGTGGTGTCACTGGGAGGAATTGTGCCCCATTGTTGGTGTCATTGGGAGGAATTGTGCCCCATTTTTAGTGTCATTGGGCCCCATTGTTGGTGTCATTGGGTGAAACTGTGCCCCATCATTGGTGGCATTGAGAGAAATTGGTATCAGTGAATGAAATTGAGCCCTAAGGGCCGGATGAAAGCAAGCAAAGGGCTGCATTTTGGAGATCTCTGATTTAGAACAACAGAGATAAACTTCAGTAAAACAAAGCAAATAAATTCCAAATAAACTTGAGACCTTCAGAGTCCCCATTTACATATGAGTCCCCTTTTAGAACAAGAGTCCCCCTCATATCATAGTCCCCAGTTACATCAGAGCCCCCCGTTACAGTACCCCTTATATCAGAGCCTCCCTTACATCAGACTCCTCCTTTGCATCAGGGTCCCCACCAAAGTCCCCTCTTACACGAGAGTCCTTATCCGAGCCCCCCTTACATTAAGGTCCCCATCAGGGTATCCTCTTACATCACAGGGCCAGATAACATCTTATAGTGGGCCGGGTTTGGCCCAAGGGCTGTAGCTTGGAGTCACCATCAGAGTCCCCCCTTACATCATGGTTCCCATCAGAGTCCCCCCATCAGAGTCCCCCTTATATCAAATTGCCTTGTTACATCAGAGTCCCCTTCATATCAAAGCCCCCCCGTTACATCAGGGTCCCATCAAAGTCCACCCTACGTCAGACCTCCCCTTGCAACAGGGTCACATAGAAGTTCCTCTTATATCAGACTCCCCCCCTTGCATTAGGGTCCGCATCAGAGTCCCTCTTTACATGGTAGTGTCCATCAGAGCCTCCCCTCTATCAAGGTCCCCATCAGAGTATACTCTTATATCACAGAGCCAGATAAAATCTTGCAGCGGGTTGGGTTTGGCCCAAGGGCCGTAGTTTGGAGTGCCCACCAGCGTCCCCCCTTACATCATAGCTCCCATCAGAGTCCCCCTTTACATCAGAGTCCCTCTTTACATCAAGGTCCCCATTAGAGTCCCACCCTTACATCATGATCTCTATTAGAGTATCCTGTTACATCACAGGGCCAGATAAAACCTTGCATCATGCCAGTCAGGGCCGGGACAAGGGGTGGGCAGGAGGGGCGGCTGCCCCTGGCGCAATGGTATATTGCAGGGGTAGGGGGCACCCTGAGCCTAACCCTAAGGGAAAGGGGGGCGCAGTTTGGCATCTTTGCCCTGGGCACTGGAAGACCTTGTCCCGGCACTGAGGCCAGGTTTGACCCAAGAGCTGCAGTTTGGAGTCCTCATCACAGTTCCCTCTTACATCATAGTTCACATCAGAGTCCCCCTTATATCAGCACCCCCCCCCCCCTACATCAATAGAAATAAAAATCTGGAACATGTCTATGGGAGGCACTTATTAGTCCAATCCAGGAGATACTGTCAGGTTTTAATTGATGAGTCCTCATTGGGATGGCTGTGTGGTCACTGGATACAAAGTATAGGGAACTCTTTGGAAGAGACACATATGGCAATTAAAACCCACCAGATGGTCTGCTCCTCCCCCACTCTATCCGAAAATGAAAAGGGAAAACACTTCGGAGTTCTATCTTAATCTCTTCGAAACTCGTCCACAAAGCAGTTTATCCCATTCAGGAAAATTCAGCGGCTCATTTATAAAAGTGACACCGCTTGAAATCCAAGTCCACCCCTGAACCATCCAGGCAATCATTGACTTGTCAACGCATGACCGTATCGTCCAGACGTTCAAGAGCGAGTTAGAGTTTCAAGGTGTCCCGATTGTATGTCCTCCCGATTGTATGTCCTCCCGATTGTATGTCCTCCCGATTGTATGTCCTCCCGATTGTATGGCTTTATTTAACAAGACAATTGGGTTGCTGTGTCCCCTTGAAATGGAACCGCTCTAGGTGGTTCAGCCAGGTCAGATGCTCCGCCTGTTGTCGTAATGTTGGCCTGTTTTGCTTTGCTTTTGTCTGTAGAGTCATTAAGAATTAATTGGCCGCTTTATTTAGACGCAGGCTTTGTGCGCAAATTCCTCACTCCGCTGCCCACAAGTACTTTTCACAACTGGGCCAAAAGCACAGAGTCCAATGATGGCATATCGCCTAATGTCACGTGAACGCCGGTACCTAAACCCTTGTCTTATTTATATACCGGTGTGAATGTTTGAGTCCCTTGAAATCGCCTTTTCTGAAACCATTTCCTTCATGTCAGAGCATAATGTGAACTGCCTGGGAAAAGGCGGGATGTAGAATGGACATTATGTCTTTTGCTGGAGTTTGCATTCTCCGGTGCCATGGTACTGCCTGTCCTGATAAAATATTAATTTCAGGGCTGGTCATTCTATTTTAGTACCCCCGAATGCACTAATCAACCCATCGACAAATTTTGAATAGAGCCCAGCCGATCACGGCTCCGCAAGCACAATGCAGCCAACGTCCCCGGGCAGGTGGGCTTCCAATTTTCAGAAACCAGGAGCATTTTTAGAAGGCACCAAGGGATAGGCGGATGTCAATCCAGTCGTTGGACTCTTTCTGGGGTGTATGTGTTGTATTGATTCTCTGCAATAGGATGCCACTCTTCAGATGTCACTGTAAGTAGAAATTGGTCACGTGGGATGGGTAATTGGTGGTGTGGTTTTCAGTTATACTGTATATGCAAGGCAGGGCTTTGAACTTTTTTATTGTGATGGAACAAGAGACAGAGGTGGCCAATAACCCAGAGCAACCAACCAGAATTCAGGTTACAGAAGCTTGCCATGGGGTGAATAATAGAAAATTATTTCCAATGGGTTACTGTAAGTAGACATTGGTCATGTGGGATGGGTATGGCATTCTGAGAAGGTGTTTTGTGGTAGAGTTTGGTCTTTGGTTATGAATGCTAGGCCGGGCTTTGAGCTTATTTAATATGATGGCACCAAAGTCACAGATGTCCAATAACTCAGAGCAGGCAATCAGAATTGAGGTTATGAAAGCTTGCCATGGGCTGAGTAATAGAAAATGATTTCCAATTGGTTACTTTGACAATTTTGCCCTGATTATAGTGTTGCATTGACTTGGGATGTCACTGTACAAAGAAATTGGTCATGTGGAAGAACCCTTGAGAAGGCATTTAGTGGTGTAGAGTTTGGTCTTTGGTTGTGATTTGTGAATGCTAGGCAGGGCTTTGGGCGTATTCAATATGATGACACCAAAGAAAAAGGGGTGGCCATTAATCCAGAGCAGCTAATCAGAATTCAGGTTACAGAAGCTTGCCATGGGCTGAATAATAGAAAATGATTTCCAATTGGTTACTGTAGGTTGACATTGGCCTTGTGGGATGGGTATGGCATTCTGAGAAGGGGTTTAGTGGTGTAGAGTTTGGTTGTAAATGCTAGGCAGGACTTTGAGCTTATTTAATATGATGGCACCAAAGTCACAGATGTCCAATAACTCAGAGCAGGCAATCAGAATTGAGGTTATGAAAGCTTGCCATGGGCTGAATAATAGAAAATGATTTCCAACTGGTTACTTTGACAATTTTTCCCTGATTATAGTGTTGAATTGACTTGGGATATCACGGTACGAATAAATTGGTCATGTGGAAGGAGCTCTGAGAAGGCATTTATTGGTGTAGAGTTTGGTCTTTGGTTTTACGTACTATGCAGGGTTTTGGGCTTATTCAATATGATGGCACAAGAGACAGAGATGGCCAATAACCCAGAACAACCAAACCAGAATTCAGGTTGCAGAAGCTTGCCATGGGCTGAATAATAGAAAATGACTTCCAATTGGTTACTGTAAGTAGACATTGGTCATGTGGGATGGGTATGGCATTCTGAGAAGGTGTTTTGTGGTGTAGAGTTTGGTCTTTGGTTGTGAATGCTAGGCAGGGCTTTGAGCTTATTTAATATGATGGCATCAAAGTCACAGATGTCCAATAACTCAGAGTAGGCAATCAGAATTGAGGTTATGAAAGCTTGCCATGGGCTGAATAATAGAAAATGATTTCCAATTGTTTACTTTGACAATTTTGCCCTGATCACAGAGTTGTATTGACTGTGTAATAGGATGGCACTCCCCAGATGTCACTGTAAGTAGGCATTGGTCATGTGGGACAGGTATGGCATTTTGGGAAGGTGTTTGGTGTTGTAGAGTTTGGTCTTTGGTTGTACATGCTAAGCAGGGCTTTGGGCTCATTTAATAGGATGGCACCAAAGTCATAGATGTCCAATAACCCAGAGCAGGCTATAAGAATTAAGGTTATGAAAGCTTGCCATTGGCTGAATAATAGAAACTGATTTCCAGTTGGTTACTTTGACAATTTTGCCCTTACCCCAGTGTTGTATTGACTTGTGATGTCACTGTATGAATAATTGGTCATGTGGAAAGAACTTTGAGAAAGCATTTAGTGGTGTAGAGTTTGGTCTTTGGTTATATATGGTAGGCAGGGCTTTGATGGCACCAAAAACAGAGGTGGCCAATAACCCAGGGCAGGCAATCAGAATTCAGGTACAGACGCTTGGCATGGGCTGAATAATAAAAACTGATTTCCAATTGGTTACTGTAAGTAGAAATTAGACATGTGGGATGGGATGGGTATGGCATTCTGAGAAGGCGTTTGGTGGTGTAGAGTTTGGTCTTTGGTTGTGAATGCTAGGCAGGGCTTTGGGCTTATTTATTATGATGGCACCAAAGACAGAGATGTCCAATAAGCGAGAGAAGGCAATCAGAGATCAGGTTACAGAAGTTTGCCCTGGGATGAATAATAGAAAATGATTACTGTAAGTAGAAATTAGTCATGTGGCATGGGTATGGCATTCTAAGAAAGCATTTGGTGGTGTAGAGTAGACTTTGGTCTTTGGCTGTGAATGTTAGGCAGTGCTTTGGGCTCATTTAATATGATGGTACCAAAGACAGAGATGTGCAATAAGCTTGCCTTGGGAATACTAATAGAACACGATTTACAATTGATTACTTTGACAATTTTGCCCAAATCACAGTGTTGTATAACCTTGGGATGTTACTATACAAAGAAATTGGTCGTGTGGAAGGAGCTCTAAGAAAGCATTTAGTGGTGTCAAGTTTGGTCTTTGGTTATATACTGTATGCTAGGTAAGGCTTTTTAGGTTATTCTATATGATGGCACCAAAGACAGAGATGGCCAATAACCCGGAGCAGCCGAACAGAATTCAGGTTACAGAAGCTTGCCATGGGCTAAATTTTTTTCTAATCACATTGTTGTATTAACCTGGGATGTCAATGTAAGAAGAAATTGGTCAGTTGGAATTGGCATTGAGAAGGCATTTAGTGGTATAGAGTTTGGCCTTTGGTTATATATGCTAGGCAGGGCTTTGTGCTTATTCAATATGAAGGCACCAAAGACAGAGGTGGCCAATAACCCAGAGTAGCCAATCAGAATTAAGGTTCTAGAAGCTTGCAATGGGCTGAATATTGGAAGATTATTTCAAATCAGTTACTTTGATGTTTTTGGTTAACCAAAAAACACCCAAAGTGTTTTGAGAACCAACTGGGGTGATTTTCTGGGTGCCCATCGGAGGGTCATGTGCTGAGAGAAGATAGATGAACTCTGTGCTGCTTCTCATTTCACTGTCCAGTCACTGGCCGGTTCCAAAAGGATACAGTACATCCAAGAGGAACTTGATTTTAAATACTTATTTATACAGAAAAATTAAGGGAAAATAATCATTCAGAGGTCATTGGCGCTGGTTAGTCATCTTGCACGCACTCAGGGCTACCATCCAATGGGCACCCATTCAGTTCCCAAAACACGTTGGGTGTTTGTTTTTTGGTTAACCATTAAAGCTATCTGGACTCTTTCACAATTTTGGTCTGGTACTCCTTCTGTTAGTTATACTTTCAGTAACAGACTAGGGGCATGTCTGGGATGACCTAGGTTCAGAGAAAGTGGGTTAAATTGCTATTAGAATAAGGACATCTAGTGGCAGAGAAAAATAGTGGTAGGATAGATAGATGTAATATTAAAAAAGCGAACTCCAGTCTAAATAGCTAATATTCACTAATGTGATATTAGATGTTGTGTGATTGCTGTACGGCCTTTGATTTTTTGGCAATTGGAGAGAAACAATCAGAAATCATATTCCTGTAGCTGGCATTTCTCATTGTTGATAGGAAAGATTTCAATGCTGAATGGAACTGCGTTGCATGTAATGGCTACTTTCTTTCTGAAACACAGAGGAACAGAACATTTATGGAGGCCAACTTTACACCATGCAATAGGCCAAACATTTTAGGGATTGTTATTTTTTTCTTCTAGGTGATTTCTTCAAAAACAAAATCACACACCGGCAAACAGGTTTTATATTGTGTGTTCTGCTAACTGAGCTGTTTTTTGTTGTTCAATATTCTCCATGACTTGTACGTGATGACATGCCCTGTCACACTGATTGTAGACTCGACATTCTGCTATGTCAATGTCCTCTGAGTTCTTTATTGTGCCACATCAGTTCGATGGTCCTATTGGGAAGTAATGAGATGTTGTGCTGCAATAACAGCCCATACATAGAAATATGAAATGTTCGGATCAGCATGGGGCAGTGATCAAGTACTGTAATATCTAGAAAGGTTTAGAAGAACATCTGATAGGAAATCAATAGAAGAAGTGATTGTTCACCACACTCTCACTGCAGGTGAACACGACTTCTAGAATAAGAAGAAGCTAACACGTTGTCATCGCTCCCATCAATACAAAACTAGCGACCTAAGAGAGAGGAATAAAAGGGGGGGGGGAGATATAGTGGAAGAAGAAGAGATTTCCCAAACTCACCTCTCATTCCCTAATGATGTCCTAGGACCTAATACTTACACACCAGAGAGAAACAGAGAGAGAGAGAGATTGAGAAAGAGGGGGAGAGAAACAGAAAAAGAGAGAGAGGGAGAAAGAGGGGGGAGAGAGACAGATAAAGAGAGAGAAATAGGGGGAGAGAGAGAGAGACAGAGAAAGAGAGAGAAAGAGGAGGAGAGAAAAGAGGGGGAGGAGAGGGAAAGAGAGAGCGAAATAGGGGATAGACAGAGAAAGAGAGAGAGAGAAAGAGGGGGGGGGAGAGAGAGAGAGAGAGAGATATAAAGAGGGAGAGAAAGAGGGAGGGGCAGAGCGAGAGAGAAAGAGAGAGAGAAAGAGGGTGGAGAGAGACAGAGAAAGATGAAGAGAAAAAGTGGGGAGAGAGACAGAGAACGAGGGGGGAGGGACACAGAGAAAGAGAGCAATAGGGGGAGAGACAGAGAAAGAGAGCGAGAAATAGGGGGAGAGAGATGTAGAAAGGGCAAGGGAAAGAGGGGGAGAGAGAGAAAGAGAGAGAGAAAAAGAGGGGGGAAGAGACAGAGAAAGAGAGTGAGAAAGAGGGGGGCGAGAGACAGAGAAAGAGGGAGAGAAAGAGGGGGAGGGAGACAGAGAAAGAGGGGGGGGAGACAGAGAAAGAGAGAAAACAAGGGGAAGAGAGACAGAGAAAGGGAGGGAGAAAGAGGGGGAGAGAGACAGAGAAAGAGAGGGAGAAAAAGGGGGGGAGAGAAAGAGAGAGAGAGAGGGGGGGGGGGGCAGATAGAGAAATATAGAGAGAAACAGGGAGAAATAGAGAGTGGGACAGAGGCAGTGAGGGAGAGAGGAAGGAGAGAGTGGGAGACAGAGAGGGAGAGAGAGGGAGAGATAGAGAGGGAAAAAGATAAAGAGAGAGAGATGTAGAGAGAGAGAGCTAGAGAAAGAAAGACAAGTAGAAAAATGTAAGGGAGGAAGAGACAGAGGGAGAGAGGGGGAAAGGAAAAGGAGAAAAAGAGAGACAGAGCTAGAAATAGAAAATCAAAAGGAAAAAGATAGAGAAAGAGAGTGAGTTATCGAAAGAGAGCAAGAGAGAAGAAGAAAGATAAAGAGAGTAAAAGAGGGAGGGAAAAAGATAAAAAGAGAATGAGATAGGGAGATAAATGGAAAAAGAGAGAAGGAAAAAGAGAGAGAAAAGGTGAGAGACAGAAGGGGATAGAGAGAGAGACAGAGAAAGTAAAAAAGAGAGAGAGGGCAAAGATACAGAAAGATAAAGTGTGTGTGTGTGTGTGAGAGAGAGAGAGAGGGAGAGAGAGCGGGAGAGAGAAGGAGGATGTGGCTGTTTATTGTACCATGATAAGACAAAGAGGCCCTGTCATTGTTCTGTTGAGGGGAAGGAAGAGAGAGGGAGAAGGAGAAATAGGAGTGTGGGAGAGAAAAGCAGAGAGAGAGAGAGAGCGAGTGAAAGAGGAGGGGAAGGAAGAGGGAGATGAAAAAAGATATAGAAAGATGGTTAGAAAGACCGAAGAAAAGAAAGTAAAAGAAAACAAAAGAATGATGGAGGAAGGGGTGAAAAAAAGTAGAGAAGAGAGAGAGAGATGAAAACAGAGAGAAATGAAAAGAATAGGGAGAGAGAGGAAAAGGGAGTGTGAAACAAAACAGAAGGGTAATTATCATATTTCAGCAAATTAACACGGGAAACCTCTTGAAAGGTTTTGTTTATCAGACATTACCTCTTATCTCTCATTTTGTTGCCATGAGAGGTTATTAAAATCTAACCTGAAAACTTTGAGGTTTTGAAGCTTTTTTTTTACATGTTGATTAAATCAGCACACAAAGTGAGATGACAGAGAGTGGAGAGCCATTGAGAAAAGTTTGTACTGGGAGAAATGTACAGCATGTTCCCTGCAATCTGAATATTCTGGCAGTCTGTTTTTTGGGGTGGATGACCATGTGACTGGGGTAATTTTCAGACAAAATAATTATCTGTTACATTTCTAATTTCTAATTGTCAGTGAATTACAAGATCTGGTACATACGCAGGTTTTAGTGATAACTATGGGTAAATACATGTCTAATGTTTCAGGGGCATATCAAAATGGGTGCTTTAGGTGGCCATCGAGCTCCCATGGCTGCCTCACCGCCAAATACTATTTAAGTAAGTGCCCACAATAATGACAGGCTCATTGCTTGCCCTATACGAAGCCTACAAAACCTAACTGTATTTGGTTTTCAACTTCTGTTAAGGGTAAAACCGCCAGTAACCCTCCCCTGAAAAACAATGGTGTAGTTAAATTGTATCAATGACCCTCCCTTGCAGAACATTGGGGTGGTGACATGGTATTGGTGACCCTCCCCTGCAGAACATTGGTGTAGTGACATGGTATCAGTGACCCTCCCCTGCAGTACATCAGTGTAATGACATGGTATCAGAGACTCTCCTCTGCAGAACATTGGTGTAGCGAGAACATTGGTGTAGTGACATGGTATCAGTGACTTTTCCCTGCAGAATATTGGTGTAGTGACATGGTATCAGTGACCCTCCCCTGCAGAACATCGGTGTAATGACATGGTATCAGAGATCCTCCCCTACAGAACATTGGTGTATTGAGAACATTGGTGTAGGGACATGGTATCAGACACTCTCACCTACAGAACATTGGTGTAGTGAGAACATTGGTGTAGTGACATGGTATCAGTGACCCTCCCCTGCAGAACATTAGTGTAGTAACATGGTATCAGAGACCCTCCCCTGCAGAACATTAGTGTAGTGACATGGTATTAGAGACCCTCCCCTGCAGAACATTGGTGTAGTGACATGGTTTCAGAGACCCTCCCCTGCAGAACATTGGTTTAGTGAGAACATTGGTGTAGTGACATGGTATTTGTGACTTTCCCCTGCAGAATATTTGTGTATTGACATGATATCAGAGATCCTCCCCTACAGAACATTGATGTAGTGAGAACGTTGGTGTAGTAACATGGTATAAGTAGCCCTCCCCTGCAGAACATTAGTGTAGTGACATGGTATCAGAGACCCTCCCCTGCAGAACATAGGTGTAGTGACATGGTATCAGAGACCCTCCCCTGCAGAACATGGTATCAGAGACCCTCCCCTGCAGAACATGGGTGTAGTGACATGGTATCAGAGACCCTCCCCTGCAGAATATTGGTGAAGTGACATGGTATCAGAGACCCTCCCCTGCTGAACATTAGTGTAGTGACATGGTATCAGAGACCCTCCCCTGCAGAACATCGGTGTAGTGACATGGTATCAGAGACCCTCCCCTGCAGAACATGGGTGTAGTGACATGGCATCAGAGACCCTCCCCTGCAGAATATTGGTGTAGTGACATGGTATCAGAGATCCTCCCCTGCAGAACATTAGTGTAGTGACATGGTATCAGAGACCCTCCCCTGCAGAACATGGGTGTAGTGACATGGTATCAGAGACCCTCCCCTGCATAACATTGGTGTAGTGACATGGTTTCAGAGACCCTCCCCTGCAGAACATTGGTTTAGTGAGAACATTGGTGTAGTGACATGGTTTCAAAAACACTCCCCTGCAGAACATTGGTGTAGTGAGAACATTGGTATAGTGACATGGTATTGGTGACTTTCCCCTGCAGAATATTTGTGTATTGACATGATATCAGAGACTCTCACCTGCAGAACATTGTTGTAATGAGAACATTGGTGTAGTGACATGGTATCAGAGACCCTCCCCTGCAGAACATCTGTGTAATTACAAGGTATCAGAGATCCTCCCCTACAGAACATTGATGTAGTGAGAACGTTGGTGTAGTAACATGGTATCAGTAGCCCTCCCCTGCAGAACATTAGTGTAGTGACATGGTATCAGAGACCCTCCCCTGCAGAACATTGGTGTAGTGACATGGTATTAGAGACCCTCCCCTGCAGAACAATAGTGTAGTGACATGGTATCAGAGACCCTCCCCTGCAGAACATGGGTGTAGTGACATTGTATCAGAGACCCTCCCCTGCAGAACATTGGTGTAGTGACATGGTATCAGAGACCCTCCCCTGCAGAACATTAGTATAGTGACATGGTATCAGAGACCCTCCCCTGCAGAACATGGGTGTAGTGACATGGTATCAGAGACCCTCCCCTGCAGAATATTGGTGAAGTGACATGGTATCAGAGACCCTCCCCTGCAGAACATTAGTGTAGTGACATGGTATCAGAGACCCTCCCCTGCAGAACATATTTGTAGTGACATGGTATCAGAGACCCTCCCCTGCAGAACATTAGTGTAGTGACATGGTATCAGAGACCCTCCCCTGCAGAACATTAGTGTAGTGACATGGTATCAGAGACCCTCCCCTGCAGAACATGGGTGTAGTGACATGGTATCAGAGACCCTCCCCTGCAGAACATTAGTGTAGTGACATTGTGTCAATAACCCATCCCTGCAGACCATCCACATTAGATTCTGAACCTCCATGATTTAAGAACTAAAACCAATGAGTGAAAGTGGCAGGCCAGGGGCAATCAGGCTGTGGATGAAAGGGCTAGATAATGCCAAATGTCCTCCACCCAGGATATGAGGCAGGCACTGTCTGACTTGCTGTAGCATCTAATGGACATTGTGAGACGCTCACAGTATGCAGTGAAATCAGAGTAAATAATTTCAGCACAGGAGAGGAGTCGGTACAACCGTGCAAGACTGAAGGGAAGGCTGGAGGTCAGATTTAGCAAAATCCAAGGTCAGGTTATAACATACAGACAGGAAAAGAGTAAGTATATGGAGAGACACAAAATGGTACATAACATTACTTTTTTGCTTTCTGTTCCTTTAAAGGACGTAGCTACAAAATTTTCTTCCAGAAAGTTCTGGGGATTTTCTATGAGCAAGAAGCTTTTCCTGCACCGCTCATTACCCAAAAATAAATTATAACAGATCAGCAAAGGCTCTGTTAATTCTGTATGAAATTCAAGCTCCATTACCTGGGAGAGTGGCGAGAAGACTGGGAGCAGGGAGACAGCGGGATGCTATTAAATAAAGAAATGATGAACGTATTGATGGTGTCACTGAGATCTCTGAGGAGGGAGCGTCACCTATACCCAGCACTGCGTGTACCTGAGGACAAACTAGGCAGATGTCCAGGGTGACACCGTCACAGGGGAGTATGAGGGGGTGACAAGATCATATGAGAGTACAAGGGGGTGACACCATCACAGGGGAGTACATGGGGTGTCACCATTACAGGGGAGTATGAGGGAGCGATGCCATCTCATGGGAGTACAAGGGGAAGACACCATCTCAGAGGAGTACGAGGGGGTGACACCATCTCAGGGTAGTATGAGGGGGTAACATCATCTCAGGGGAGTGTGAGGGGGTAATATCATCTCAGGGGAGTGTGAGGGGGTAACATCATCGCAGGGGGGGTATGAGGAGATGACACCATCACAGAGGAGTACAAGGGGGTGATGCCATCACAGAGGAGTATAAGGGGGTGACACCATCACAGAGGAGTATGAGAGGATGACACCATCACAGGAAAGTACAGGTGGAGACACTATCTCAGGGGAATACAAGGGGGTGACACCATCTCAGGGGAATACGAGGGGGTGACACTATCTCAGGGGAGAAAGAAGAAGTGACACTTTCACAGGGGAGTACAAGGAGGTGACACCATCTCAGAGGAGAACAAGGGGGTGACACCATCACAGAGGAGTATGAGAGGATGACACCATCACAGGAAAGTACGGGTGGAGACACTATCTCAGGGGAATACAAGGGGATGACACCATCTCAGGGGAATACGAGGGGGTGACACTATCTCAGAGGAGAAAGAAGGAGTGACACCTTCACAGGGGAGTACAAGGAGGTGACACCATCTCAGAGGAGAACAAGGGAGTAACACCATCACAGGGGAGTACGAGAGGGTGATAACATCCCAGGTGAGGGGGTGACACCTTCACAGGGGGTGACACCATCACTGGGGTGCACGAGGGGGTAAAACCCTTACATGGGATATTGAGGGGGATTCATCATCTTGTTACAATGTTTCAAATTATTTACTCAGTCCAGGAAAAATTAAATATGAACTAATGCTGCGTACACACGATTTCGGAGTTCTCGTCGGAAAAAGCTCTGATGGTTTTCCTGACAGAATTCCGATGGAATTCCCCTCAAACTGTTTTGCCTACACGCGGTCACACCAAATTCCGACCATCAAGAACACAGTGACGTACAACACTATGACAAGCCGAGAAAAAATGAAGTTCAATGCTTCCGAGCATGCGCCGAATTGTTTCCAAACATGTGTAGGAATTTTGCGCATCGGAATTGCTACAGACGATCGGAATTTCCGATAGAAACCCTTTCCATCGGAGAAATTGAGAACATGCTCTCAAATTTTTGCTGGCGGGAATTCGGCCAGCAAAATTCCGATGGAGCCTACACACGGTCGCATTTTCCGATATAAATCTCTCATCGGTCTTTTGCTGGCCGAAATTCCGATCGTGTGTACGCAGCATAAGACATTTGCAAATGGAGAGATGGCGATTTATAGATACTGAGAATTACACCCAACATACAGGACAAGAGAAGTAAGTGGTACTGGTGCAGAGTCCATATATACAGAATAAGAACAGATACTGAGAACTACACCCGGCATACAGGACAAGAGAAGTGGTACTGTGCAGAGCCCTTATATACAGAATAAGAACATACAATGGTATCATGCAATGTCCACATGTATAAAATATGATGCTTTGTGGGAATTGGTGTCTCTGTCTAGTAAAACTTTTACATAGTTACATAGTTAGCTAGGCTGAAAAAAGTCCGTCCAGTTCAACCATAAAAAAAAAAGAAATAATAAATAAAAATAAAATATATCGTACAATCCAATAAACCCCATTCTATACCCACAGCTGATCCAGAGGAAGGCAACCCCCCCCCCCCCCCCAAAAGAGCATGCTCCAATCTGCTACAGCAGGGGAAAAAAATCCCTTCCTGATCCCCTAGAGGCAATCGGATTTTCCCTGGATCAACTTTACCTATAAATGCCAGTACCCAGTTATATTATGTACATTTAGGAAAGTATCTTAACCTCCTAGGCGGTATTCCCGAGTCTGGCTCGGGTTCAGTTTTTTCTGCTTGGAGCGGTAACCCCGAGCCAGACTCGGGCTGCATTGCAGGATACAGGGGGGGAAGTTACTTACCTTTTCCCCTGGATCCTGCGATGTCTTCCCGCTGTGTGTGCGAGCCGTCCGCTCGCTCGATTCACACAGTGCCCGAGTGCCGCTGATCTCCGTTCCCTGCGACGTTACGACGCACGGGAGCGGAGATCGGCGCCAAATTCAAAAAAAGTTTAAAAACACACAATACACATACAGTACTGTAATCTTACAGATTACAGTACTGTATACAAAAAATACACATCCCCTTTGTCCCTAGTGGTCTGCCCAGTGCCCTGCATGTCATTTTATATAATAAAAATATTTTTTTTCTGCCTGGAAACTGGAGATTGTCCATAGCAACCAAAAAGTGTCCCTTTATGTCAAAAGTGGTTTTAGACCAGCTAGAAAACACCGATAAAAAATTAGAATCACAATTTATCATCAAACAATAAATGTAATGACAGCGACTATTCTGCAGCTGAGTAAATTTAAGTGTTTTTGATTGGATTACATTATTAAATCAATTTTATATATATTTTTATTATATTATAATTTATGATTTTGTGTTTCAAACTTTATCATACCCGGGATGTCTACTAGACTCTGGTTCGGACAGATTTAAGTGAGTTATTCATAAGAATTGCATGCCTACAATATAAAAACGCCAAATTTCCATGCAAAATAATTGTACCGCTTTCAGCACAAAATTCCAGTCAGAATCATACCGCCAGGGAGGTTAAAGCAATCTACTGAGTTAGCCAGAACCACCTCTGGAGGGAGTCTATTCCATATTTTCACAGCTCTTACTGTGAAGAAACCTTTCCGTATTTGGAGATGAAATCTCTTTTCCTCTAGACGTAAGGAGTGCCCCCTTGTCCTATGTGTTGACTGTAAAGTGAATAACTCAACACCAAGTTCACTATATGGACCCCTTATATATTTGTACATGTTGATCATACCCCCCCTTAATCTCCTCTTCTCAAGAGTGAATAAATTCAGTTCCTCTAATCTTTCCTCATAGCTGAGCTCCTCCATGCCTCTTATCAGTTTGGTTGCCCTTCTCTGCACTTTCTCCAGTTTCCCGATATCCTTTTTGAGAACTAGTGCCCAAAACTGAACTGCATATTCCAGATGAGGTCTTACTAATGATTTGAACAGGGGGGGCAAAATGATATCTCTCTCTCTGGAGTCCATACCTCTCCTAATACAAGAAAGGACTTTGCTCGCTTTGGAAACCTCAGCTTATGATCTACCAAAACCCCCAGATCCTTCTCCACTATGGATTCCCCCAGTTGTACTCCCCCTAGCATGTATGATGCATGCATATTCTTAGCCCCCAAGTGCATAACTTTACATTTATCAACATTAAACCTCATCTGCCACATAATCGCCCAATTAGACAGAGCATTGATGTCGGCTTGTAATATGGAGACATCCTGTAAGGACGTTATTCCACTGCATAGCTTTGTGTCATCTGCAAAGACAGAAATGTTACTTTTGATCCCAGACCCCGATATCATTTATAAAGATATTAAAAAAGTAAGGGTCCCAGCACTGAACCTTGGGGTACACCACTGATAACCTTAGACCATTCAGAGTAAGAATCATTAACCACGACTCTCTGAATTCGGTCTTTTAGCCAGTTTTCTATCCATTTACAAACCGATATTTCCAATCCTGTAGACCTTACCTTACACATGAGCCGTGTGTGGGGAACTGTATCGAACGCTTTTGCAAAATCCAAGTATACCACGTCCACCGCCACGCCTCTGTCCAAGGTTTTACTTACCTCTTCATAAAAAGAAATCAGGTTTGTCTGACAACTTCTGTCTTTCATGAACCCATGCTGTCTATTGCTTAAAATGTTTTTTTCCAGCAAGAACTCGTCTATGTGGTCTAGAAGTTAAACTAACAGGTCTATAGTTACTTGGTAAAGACTTTGTTCCCTTTTTAAATAAAGGCACCACGTTCGCCCTGCGCCAATCCAGTGGTACTATTCTCGTCATTAATGAGTCCCTAAAAATTAAATACAATGGCTTTGAAATTGCAGAGCTCAATTCTTTTAAGATCCGTGGGTGGATGCCATCTGGTCCAGGTGCTTTATCCACCTTTATTCTGTCTAAATATTTCTGGACCATATCACTTTTGAGCCATTGTGGATCATTCGGGGCTGTGTAAATACCACCCCCATTATGGACATGAGCTCCCCCATGCTCCTTTGAACAGATTTCCGGTGGGATATAGAGTCTTCTGTCATTCTATGACCTGAATAGCAATGAGGACCGCGGAAAGGCGAGGAGGAGGGGGGGGGGGTCTATGCCATGATGTCAGAGAGATGATGGCTCTGCTGGGAGTTATCATACGCTCTGTGACCTGAACTGTCTGGCAAGGTATTGGCAGAACACTGAGCTTAATTGTGTTTTGGCTCCACCCAAATTACATTATTTGGGGAATGTATTTGGTAGAGCGACTCATGTCAGAGTTAAAGTTCTTCCGACCGAAGAATAGAAAAACATGAATTAAAATGATACACCTGGAAAATTCAACATTGATAATATAGATTCAGATTCAGATCCTAAGTTTGCATGCTGTCCTGCCTTCTCCAGCAGCCTCTTGTAATTATCTTTACATTGCAGAACTC
This sequence comes from Lithobates sylvaticus, assembly GCA_028564925.1. NCBI lineage: Eukaryota > Metazoa > Chordata > Amphibia > Anura > Ranidae > Lithobates > Lithobates sylvaticus. The sequence goes on from CM053038.1 coordinate 65,181,297, forward strand.
CAGGTTATGTCCGAGCACCATGGACTGAGCAAAAATTTCAGCACCACGGAGAGGTCCAGAGACAGAGATTACTGTCCTTGCATTTTTTTTTACTCAATGATCATGAGATGCCTGACTGACACACACCTATATATTTTAAAGTGATTGTAAAAACCCACCTTGTAAAACAACCCATTCAGTTTAAAATAAAAAGCAACACATTTGTGTATAGATACAGTTGTGCTAAAAAGTTTGCAGTGTGCAGTGAAATCAGAATACAGGAGAGGAGCCTGTACAACTTTGCAAGACTGAAGGGAAGGGTGGAGTTCCGCTTTAATTCATTTCCTGGATAGGCTTTGCAAAATATCTAAAAACAAGAATATGTGGTGATGTGACTGCCGGTGTCAGCTAATCGTCAGCATTGGGAGTAAATTGGCAGATTTGAGACGCCACACAGGAGCCTCTCGGCGTTCATTACTTATATCCCCCGGGCTATGGAGTTTTATGGCTTGGCAGAAGGTAACAAAGTTTCTTATCTTCGGCATTCACACAGCATGTAAAAGTGGAAGGAAATGCTGACAGATGTAGCTCAGAAAATATTCAGATTAGTGATGGAGAATCTACAGCAACTGCAGAAAACACAGCAGATAGCAGAGGGGGCCACATTCACACCCTGATAGAGCTCTCTGTTACATACATTCAAATAGGTGAAGGCCAAACCACTATCAAGGCAAGGACAGTCCTAACATCACCTCATAAAGGCCAACAGCTCCACAATATTATGAATTATTTCAGCACCATGGACTGATTAATTATTTCAGCACCATGGCCCGATGATGGATTTCAGCACCATGGACAGAGGAATGATTTCAGCACCATGGACTGATGAATGATTGCAGCGCCATGGACAGAGGAATGATTTCAGCATCAGGTACCGATGATGGATTTCAGCACCATGGGCCGATGATGGATTTCAGCACCAGGTACCGATGATTGATTTGAGCACTATGAACCAATAATGGACTTCAGCACCAGGTACCGATAATGGATTTCAGCACCATGGAGTGATGATGGATTTCACCATCAGGGACTGATGATGTATTTCAGCACCATGGACTGATGATGCATTTCAGCACCAGGGACCGATGAATGAATGATTTCACCATCATGGAGAGAGGAATAATTTCAGCACCATGGACAGAGGAATTATTTCAGCACCATGGACTGATGAATGATTGCAGCGCCATGGACTGATGAATGATTTCAGCACCATGGACTGATGAATGATTTCAGCGCCATGGACTGATGAATGATTGCAGCGCCATGGACTGATGAATGATTTCAGCACCATGGACTGATGAATGATTTCAGCACCATGGACTGATGAATGATTTCAGCGCCATGGACTGATGAATGATTGCAGCGCCATGGACTGATGAATGATTGCAGCGCCATGGACTGATGAATGATTGCAGCGCCATGGACTGATGAATGATTGCAGCGCCATGGACTGATGAATGATTGCAGCGCCATGGACTGATGAATGATTGCAGCGCCATGGACTGATGAATGATTGCAGCGCCATGGACTGATGAATGATTTCAGCACCATGGACTGATGAATGATTGCAGCGCCATGGACTGATGAATGATTTCAGCACCATGGACTGATGAATGATTGCAGCGCCATGGACTGATGAATGATTGCAGCGCCATGGACTGATGAATGATTTCAGCACCATGGACTGATGAATGATTGCAGCACCATGGACTGATGAATGATTTCAGCACCATGGACTGATGAATGATTGCAGCGCCATGGACTGATGAATGATTTCAGCACCATGGACTGATGAAGGATTTCAGCACCATGGACTGATGAATGATTTCAGCATCATGGACTGATGAATGATTTCAGCACCATGGACTGATGAATGATTTCAGCATCATGGACAGAGGAATGATTTCAGCATCATGGACAGAGGAATGATTTCCGAACCATGGACTGATTAATGATTTCAGCTTCATGGACTGATGAATGATTTCAGCACCATGGACAGAGGAATGATTTCCGCACCATGGACTGATTAATGATTTCAGCACCATGGACTGATGAATGATTTCAGCACCATGGACAGAGGAATGATTTCCGCACCATGGACTGATTAATGATTTCAGCTTCATGGACTGATGAATGATTTCAGCATCATGGACAGAGGAATGATTTCCGAACCATGGACTGATTAATGATTTCAGCTTCATGGACTGATGAATGATTTCAGCATCATGGACAGAGGAATGATTTCCGCACCATGGACTGATTAATGATTTCAGCACCATGGACTGATGAATGATTTCAGCACCATGGACAGAGGAATGATTTCAGCATCATGGACAGAGGAATGATTTCCGAACCATGGACTGATTAATGATTTCAGCTTCATGGACTGATGAATGATTGCAGCACCATGGACTGATTAATGATTTCAGCACCATGGACAGAGGAATTATTTCAGCACCATGGACTGATGAATGATTGCAGCGCCATGGACTGATGAATGATTGCAGCGCCATGGACTGATGAATGATTTCAGCACCATGGACTGATGAATGATTTCAGCACCATGGACTGATGAAGGATTTCAGCACCATGGACTGATGAATGATTTCAGCGCCATGGACTGATGAATGATTTCAGCACCATGGACTGATGAATGATTTCAGCACCATGGACTGATGAATGATTTCAGCACCATGGACTGATGAATGATTTCAGCACCATGGACTGATGAATGATTTCAGCACCATGGACTGATGAATGATTTCAGCACCATGGACTGATGAAGGATTTCAGCACCATGGACAGAGGAATGATTGCAGCACCATGGACTGATTAATGATTTCAGCACCATGGACTGATGAATGATTTCAGCATCATGGACAGAGGAATTATTTCCGAACCATGGACTGATTAATGATTTCAGCACCATGGACTGATGAATGATTTCAGCACCATGGACTGATGAAGGATTTCAGCACCATGGACTGATGAATGATTGCAGCACCATGGACTGATTAATGATTTCAGCACCATGGACTGATGAATGATTTCAGCATCATGGACAGAGGAATGATTTCCGAACCATGGACTGATTAATGATTGCAGCACCATGGACTGATGAATGATTTCCGCACCATGGACAGAGGAATGATTTCAGCACCATGGACTGATGAATGATTTCAGCATCATGGACAGAGGAATGATTTCCGAACCATGGACTGATTAATGATTGCAGCACCATGGACTGATGAATGATTTCCGCACCATGGACAGAGGAATGATTTCAGCACCATGGACTGATGAATGATTTCAGCATCATGGACAGAGGAATGATTTCCGAACCATGGACTAATGAATGATTGCAGCACCATGGACTGATTAATGATTTCAGCTTCATGGACTGATGAATGATTGCAGCACCATGGACCTGTGCGTCTTCTGGTCCGTTTCAGGTCCTAATTCAGCCAAGAATTCAGACTTAAAACGGACCTGAAATGGTGAACAGGGACGCACCGGACCCCTGTTGTGAGCTGCTCCGTGCGGCAGTGTGAACCCAGCCTGAAGGTTCGCTCCCAGAAATATGGAGAAACCTAAAATGCAGTGCAGACACTTTTCACTTGGCCACCTGAGTTACAAAAGCCTATCATTTGAAGAAATGAATAAGGCACTTTCACCCCCTTCCTGCCCAGGCCAATTTTCAGCTTTCATCGCTGTCACACTTTGAATGACAATTGCGCGGTCATGCAACACTGCACCAGTATGACATTTTTATCATACAAATAGAGATTTTTTTTTTTGGGGGGGGGGGGGGGGGTTTAATCACCACTGTGTTTTTTATTTTTTGCTAAACAAATGAGAAAAGACCGAAAATTTATAGTTTTATAGTTAATTCATAGTTTGTTATAAAATTTAGCAAACAGGTAATTTTTCTCCTTCACTAATGTGCGCTGATGAGGCTGCACTGATGGGCACTGATAGGCTGCACTGATGGGCACTGATGAAGCGACACTGATAGGTGGCACTGACGGACACTGATAGGCAGCACTTGTGGGCACTGATGAGGCTGCACTGAAAGGTGGCACTGATGAGGCTGAACTGATAGGCATCACTGATGGGCACTGATAGGTGGCACTGAAGGGCACTGAGAGGTGACACTGATAGGTGGCACTGATGGGCACTGATAGGCAGCACTAATGGGCAATGATAGGCACTCGTAGGCGGCACTGATAGGTGACACTGATGAGGAGGCACTGATTGCCAGCACTGATGGGTACTAATAGGTGGCACTGGTGGGCACTGATTGCCAGCACTGGTGGGCTCCTTTTGGACTGCACTGATAATCAGGACTCTGATAATCAGTGCCCTGATTATCAGTGCACATGTCCCTAACATGAGCCAGTTACCGGCTTTCTTCTTCTCTCCTCACACTGTGAGCATGAGGAGAGAAAAGCCAATAACCGCCTTACATCCTTGTCATTGGCTGACAGCTGATCACGTGGTAAAGGGGCGTTGTGATCCTTAGGACTCGGCAATCACAGAGCGCGCTGCCTGTGCACCATGGGGGTGGGGGGGGTTGCGGGCAGCGCGATTATGGTATGACATCCATTAACACCCTCCTGGCATTGGAAGCCCACCCTGTAAGCCTTCTTTTGGCTATAGTGCAGGCGGCAGTCGGTTAAATGGGTGGAAATTGGCCATATTATCAGTGTAATCTGGGGCTGTTAAGGAGAAGCTGAAAATTCCTTTTTTCATAATTTATTTTGTTTTGTTTTATCTAATTTTGGCATTGGTACATGTTCCTCGTGGTCGTATCTGGTTTTCCATGGCTTTTATTTCACAATAACTTGATTATTAGTTCTAAAAATGTCCAGAATTGGATAACAAGATGTGACTCATCCATAGGCTTCAATGGAGTTCACTATAAAACTCACAAACTTTTAAATTTTGAGCAGAATTCACATACCTTTTTGCAAACTGAAACCATGTTCATCCATACTTGTAAATAAATTTCAGCACCATGGACTGAGCAAGAATTTCAGCACCATGGACTGTTTAATGGTTTCAGCACCATGGACAGTTTAATGGTTTCAGCACCATGGACAGTTTAATGGTTTCAGCACCATGGACTGGTTAATGGTTTTAGCACCATGGACTGTTTAATGGTTTCAGCACCATGGACTGTTTAATGGTTTCAGCACCATGGACTGTTTAATGGTTTCAGCACCATGGACTGTTTAATGGTTTCAGCACCATGGACTGTTTAATGGTTTCAGCACCATGGACTGTTTAATGGTTTCAGTACCATGGAGAGGTCCAGAGACAGCGATTACTGTTCCTGCTATTTTTTACTTGATGGTGTTATCATGAGATGCCTGAATAAAACACACGCCTATGTTTTAACCACTTAAGGACAGAGCCTCGTTTTGAGATTTGGTGCTTACTGGTTTAAAAACATTTTTGCTGAAAAATTACTTTGAACCCCCAAACATTATATATATTTTTTCTAACACCCTAGAGAATAAAATGGCGGTCGTTGCAATACTTTCTGTCACAACGTATTTGCGCAGCGATCTTACAAGCGCACTTTTTTGGGAAAAAATACATATTTTTTTTATAAAAAAATAAGACAACAGTAAAGTTAGCCCAATTTTGTTTTATATTGTGAAAGATGATGTTACGCCGAGTAAATTGATACCCAACATGTCACGCTTCAAAATTGCGCCCGTTCGTGGAATGGCGACAAACTTTTACCCTTAAAAATCTCCACATGCGACGTTTAGAAAAATTCTACAGGTTGCATGTTTTGAATTACAGAGGCGATCTAGAGCTAGAATTATGCTCTTGATCTAACGATTGCGGCGATATCTCACATGTGTGGTTCGCTTCTGTGCACGAGCTCGGTGGGGTGGGGCACGTTAAAAAAAAAAAAATTTTTTTTTCTTATTTGTTTTACTTTTTATTTTTACACTGTGTCACTTTTATTCATATTACAAGGAACGTAAACATCCCTTGTAATAGAAAAAAAGCATTACAGGACCTCTTAAATATGAGATCTGGGGTCAAAAAGACCTCAGATCTCATATTTACACTAAAATGCAATAAAAAAAAATTAAAAAAAAATGTATTTGAAAAAAAAAAAAGTCCCTTTCAGAGCTATGGACGGAAGGGACGTTTTGACGTCACTTTTGCCCTGCAATAGTATGGAGATGGGTGGGGGCCATCTTCTTCTCACTCAGCTCCATACCACACACGGAGAAGGATCTGATCGCCTTCAGTAAGCTGCGGAGAGCACCAGAGCGTGGCAGGAGGGGGGGCCCATCTCCCGCCACTGATAAAAATCAAATCCGCCGCAGAGACCACTTTTATCTGAAAGCCAACTGCCCGCTCTTGAAGAGGATTCTGGGATTATGGCAGCTAGCTGCTGCCATAATAACGATATTCCTCTTTAAACAGCCAACGTATAACAATGGCGGGCGGTCGACAAGTGGCTAAAGTGATTGTAAACCCTCACGTTGAAAAACAAGCTATTCAGTTTAAAATAGAAATGAAAGGCAAAACATTATAAGAAATAACATTACAAAGAGAACGGGATACTTTCTCATACAAGTACATGGTACAGTAGACAGTGTTCTTTAACACTGCAGGGTTTACTAAAGGCAAATCGATTATTCACTTTCTATGGGAATTTTGCTTAATGAACAAGTCTAAGATCTGCTGACTTCCATCATTCAATCATGGGCAAGCAAAAATATATATATTTTTAAAAATATTCTGTGCAGACAGTTGATAACTTTTTTTAAAGGGAATTTTCACCACACTTACTATGCTAAGGGAAAATTCCCTTGTAAAATGAGCAGCCTTTTTGCCCATTCTACTTTTCAAAATATCTCAAGCTCTGTCAGATTGGATGGAGAGTGTCTGTGAACAGCAATTTTCAAGTCTTGCCACAGATTCTCAATTGGATTTAGGTCTGGACTTTGACTGGGCCATTCTAACACATGAATATGCTTTGATCTAAACCATTCCATTGTAGCTCTGGCTGTATGTTTAGAGTCGTTGTCCTGCTGGAAGGTGAAACCTCCCCCCAGTCTCAAATCTTTTGCAGACTCTAACAGGTTTTCTTCTAAGATTGCCCTGTATTTGGCTCCATCCATCTTCCCATCAACTCTGACCAGCTTCTCTGTCCCTGCCGAAGAAAAGCATCCCCACAACATGATGCTGCCACCACCATGTTTCACAGTGGGGATGGTGTGTTCAGGGTGAAGTGCAGTGTTAGTTTTCTTCCACACATAGCGTTTTGCTTTTAGGCCAAAAAGTTTAATTTTGGTCTCATCTGACCAGAGCACCTTCTTCCACATGTTTGCTGTGTCCCCCACATGGCTTCTTACAAACTGCAAACAAGACTTCTTATGACTTTCTTTCAACAATGGCTTTCTTCTTACCACTCTTCCATAAAGGCCAGATTTGTGGAGTACACGACTAATAGATTCTCCCACCTGAGCTGTGGATCTCTGCAGCTCCTCCAGAGTTACCATGGGCCTCTTGGTTGCTTCTCTGATTAATGTTCTCCTTGCCAGGCCTGTCAGTTTAGGTGGACGGCCATGTCTTGGTAGGTTGGCAATTGTGCCATACTCTTTCCATTTTCGGATGATGGATTGAACAGTGTTCTGTGAGATAGTCAAAGCTTGTGATTTTTTTCATAACCTAACCCTGCTTTAAACTTCTCCACACAACTTTATCCCTGACCTGTCTGGTGTGTTCCTTGGCCTTTATGATGCGGTTTGTTTACTTAGGTTCTCTAACAAACCCCTGAGGGCTTCACAGAACAGCTGTATTCATACTAAGAATAAATTACACACAGGTGGACTTATTTACTAATTAGATGACTTCTGAAGGCAATTGGTTCCACTAGACCAGGGATCTCCAAACTATGGCCCTCCAGCTGTTGCAGAACTACACATCCCATGAGGCATTGTAAAACCCTGACATTCACACACATGACTAGGCATAATGGGAATTGTAGTTCCTGAACAACTGGTGGGCCAAAGTTTGGAGACCCCTGCACTAGACTTTAGTTAGGTGTAAATGGGACTGAATACAAATGCACCCCATGCTTTTCAGACATTGGTAAAAAAATTATAAAAAAATGTATCATTTCCCTTCCACTTCACAATTATGTGCCAACTTTGTGTTGGTCGATCACATAAAATCCCAATAAAATACATTTACGTTTTTGGATGTAACATTTCAGTTGGTGTGAATACTTTTTCAAGGCACTGTAGGTGGAGGTGGGGTAGTTTTCCCTGAATAAGTGAGTTTTCAGGGATCGCCTAAAGGCGGGGCAGGATGGGGGCTGACCGGACATACTGGGGCAGGAAGTTCCAGAGGATGCGAGAGGTTCTGGAAAAGTCTTAGAGGCGAGCATCGGGGGAGTTAACAAGATATTATACTATATTACCCTTGATTGCTCAAAGTAAACACAGCTATTCCATAGAACTGTCCCACTCATGTTGGAAAGTCATTCTGCGAATCTGCGGTGACACAGAAGTGTTATAGCTATATTTCATTAATAGATAAAAGGGTGAAAGCCAATTCATGTGTTTTATCTTTTCAATGGGGAGCCATTAATACACACAGTGAGGAGAAGAATGGGAAACTTTGTGGTGACATACTATAAGGAAGAGATAGACATGTGCGGGATCAAAGAGATCAAAACATCAATTGAAGGGCACCTAGGCTATATAAAAAAATAAGATACTTGAAGGAATGGATAAGTAGTGCTGGAACCCTCAGATGATCCTATTAGTATTATTATCCAGTGGTGTTGTAACGATGTTTGAAGGAAGTGTCTGGATTCTGAGCTAGCAACCTCTGCACACCAAAAGAAACGATATTATTTTATCTTATATATCTTTTAAGTAGTTATATTTTTGCATTATTTATATATTTTTTTAAGTTTTCCTTTTTTGTAATGCGACTTTAGGAATCAGAGATTGAGGGGCTACACCATGAGTTAACAGAGCAGATATTATATAAGACTTATATATGAAAAATATATTCAGTCATTTCCTTAGTTTTTCGGCCAGTTAATGTGCACAGAATCGATAATCGTTGGGATGTTTTTGAGCCGAAAAAACGAAGGACAAGTTTGGAAATTTTCTGCCGAACAAACGATAAATTTAAAAGTTAATGTGTTTCCCATCCGAACTGTCTGCACTAGGTATATGTAAAAAAAACGAACAAAAAAAATGCATTCATTTATGTCCACTGAACGATTTATGATGGCACTATCGTTTGCTCTCACGGTTGAATGTTCGTTTTTCGAAAATGGGTCCGGCCGATTTTTCGTATACTGTATGGCCAGCATAACCCTTTCGCTGCCACTGATGTATGACTGGTGGCTGCCAGATGGAAGCGATCAGGTGGTAAACCCTCGATACATTGCTCCCCCCCTTCCCGGCACACCCCCACCATGTTTCCCAGCCTTTGCTCTCCCATCTGTAGACCCATAACATAACATAACATAGCATGACAGGTGTGCCAGGTGGAAGGTAGGGAGACCAACAAAGGTGCTTTTGCTGATCTCTCTTACCTATTAAGAACCTGGATGAAATGCCTATTACATCACTTTTGTGTTTGGCTGTCGCTTTCCCTGGCCTCTCATATATGCACATACAGACATACACACATGCACTGGGGATGCCTACATACAAAAACGTTGATTGTGCTACACACGTTACATATCGCTGCACATGACGGAGATAGAGCAATAATTCTAGGACTAGTACTGATAGTTTCATAGTTAGTAAGGTTGAATAAAGACATCAGTCCATCCAGTTCAACCTGAGTAAGTGTCTACAATTCTCCCTATCCCTGTACATTGCACACTCACATCAGTCCCTACCCTCAAGGAGCCCACAATCCAAGGTCCCCATTCATATACTAGGGACAGATTTTTTTTTTTTTTCGACAGAAGCCAATTAACCTACCTGCATGTCTTTGGAGTGTGTGAGGAAACCGGAGTACCCGGAGGAAACCCACGCAGGCACAGGGAGAACATGCAAACTCCAGGCAGGTAGTGTCGTGGTTGGGATTCGAACTAGCGACCCTTCTTACTGCTAGGTGAGAGTGCTAACCACTACACCACTGTGCCGCCACTGATGGTTAATTCCAAACTGAAAAGCCCTGTTAAGCCTCGTACACACAGATTTTCCGCAGACAAAACTTTTGTCCGAAGGCGCGTGCCTGGATTTTGTCTTGCATACAAATGGCCCACCATCGTCGGCCAACAAACATGAACGTAGTGACGTACTAGACGTACTAGGAGCCGAAAAAGAGGAAGTTCAATTGTCAGGCACCACCCTCTGGGCTCCTTCTGCTAATTTCGTATTAGTAGAAGTTTGGCGAGTGTTGATTCGCACTTTTCATTTCGCACTTTTCAGTTAATTTCTGAATGGCCATTCGTCAATCAGACATGTTGCAGAATCGGAGGAGATAACATGTATTTATTATTGGCCTATTGCTTTGGTTCCCGAGCTCACCAATCCATAGCGTTAGGGGTGGGAGGGGGGGTCACCTCTCCCACCTCTTCTAAAGGTGACTCCGTTGCTGGGATCACTTTTATCGGAAAGCTGACCGACTGAGGGAAAATAAAAAATATCGGGGTTATGGCATCTAGCTGCAGCCATAACCCAGTATTTAACGTTAAAATCATGATGTAAATTCCCAGTTAGGTGGTCGGCAAGTAATCTTTGGGCAAAAAATGTGTGAAAAAAAATTTGAAATGGTTCTTGCTGGGAAGGGGTTAACCGGAAGTTTTCTTAAAAGAGCCAACACATTTTGGGAGCATAAATCACCCCCCTGCATCAGGGCCTGGGATAGAAAAATACAATGTATAAGGGCTGGACTGTAATAAGGATATTGTGTACAGTATATGGTATTTTAAAACAATTAGCTTGATGGAGCACAATGTTCATCAGCAGCTTTCACCAGCTGCTTACTATCCTAAACCATGATGAAGGGATGATTTCTCAAAACGCGTTGGATCTGTTATAACACCCTCTAAACTAATCTTACATTGGAATAAATCTGTATCTGGACTGTTAACTCGTGGTATGATGCGCCAAGAGAAATATGATGGCTATCTCTGATAGACAAAAATGTGTTTCGCTCCAAATTAGTTTTTTAATGAATTTTGACAAATTCATAAATATCCAATTTAACGAAAACCCAATTAACACATTTTTCTGAATATTCGTAAATTAGAATATTCCAAAACTTGTCAATTTGAAAATTTGCAAATTCGAAAAACTGAAAACCTGAAAATTAGAAAATTTGAAATAATAACTAACTAATAATAACTTAACTATTACTAACTATTAAACTATAGGTATTGGAATTGCCTTTCAAATTTGTCTGTTAGTGAACGTAATGAATAGGAATTTATTCAAAGTTATGAATTATTGGAACTAACGAATGCCGTATGTAAACGAATGGAACGTAACAAATTATTCATAATAAAAACATTTTATTATTATTATTATTATTTATTATTAATTCATTCCTTTCCATTTGTTTAGATTTGGAAATTTGAAATTAAAAACCCGAAAATTTGAAAATCTGAAATAATAACTAACTAATAACTTAACTATTACTAACTATTAAATTATCGGTATTGGAATTTCCTTTCAAATTTGGCTGTTAGTGAACATAATGAATAGGAATTTATTCAAAGTTACGAATTATCTGAAATAACGAATGCCGTATCTAAATGAACGTTTTATTATTATTAATATTATTATTATTAATAATTTGTTCCGTTCTATTTTTTTCAATTTGGAAATTCAAAATTCGAAAACCCGAAAATTCGAAAATCTGAACTAATAACTAACTAATAATAACTTAACTATTACTAACTATTAAATTATAGGTATAGGAATATCCTTTTAAATTTTGTTGTTCGTGAACGTAACAAATTAATAATAATAAATAACAATAACAAACACTTTTTATTATCATTATTTATTATTTATTCGTTCCGTTCCATTTGTTTAGATACGGCATTCGTTATTTCAGATATTTTGTAACTTTGGATAAATTCATTACGTTCACTAACAGCCAAATTTAAAAGGAAATTGCAAGATCTATAATTTACTAGTTAGTTATTCTTTAGATTTTTCGGAGTTTATTCCTTTTTTTTTTAATTTACCAGTTGACGAATTTTTGAATTTACGAATTTTCGAATTTACGAATTTTAAAATTTTTGTATTTACAAATTGTGATCATAACGAATGACCCGAAAAATGAAAAAAAAAAAACCCTAAAACAAATAGTTATTATTAGTTAGATAGTTAGTATTTCTTTTGAGTTTTCTGATTTTATTTCTTTTTTTATAATTACGAATTGACGAATTGACGAATTTGCTAATTTTCTAAATTACAAATTTTCAATTTACAAATTTACAAATTTTTGAATTTACAAATTGCGATCATAACGAATGACCTGAAAAATGAAAAAAAAAAACCTAAAACAAATAGTTAGTTTTATTAGTTAGCTAGTTAGTTATTCTTTCAATTTTTTCGGATTTTATTTCTTTTTTTAGAAGTTACGAATTGACGAATTAGCAAATTTTCGAAATTACAAATTTTCAATTTTCAAATTTACGAATTTTCAGAATTGACGAATTTTTCAATTTACAAATTGCGATCATAACGAATGACCTGAAAAATGAAAAGAAAAACCCCTAAAACAAATAGTTATTTATACTTAGTTAGCTAGTTAGTTATTCTTTAGATTTTCCAGGTTTTATTAAATTTTTTCAAATTGACGAATTTGCGAATTTTCGAATTTACAAATTGACATATTTTAAAATTTACGAATTTTTGGAATGGATGAATTGTCGAATTTTTGAATTTACAAATTGCGATCATAACAAATGACCTGAAAAAAAAAACCCTAAAATAAATGAAATGAAAATGAACAAATTCTTCCCCAGTGCACATGACTAATCTCTGATGGCTTCCCCTTGATGCCATGTTGCATGTCATGATGACCATCTTCAATGTTCATAACATTTTCAGTAATGCCTGTCCATGGAGAGTTTTTGCAGTCCTGGTCTCTCTGGTGATGTTTGTTTGGCACAGTTCTTGTATTTAGCGGTGATTCTCTCTCTCCGCAGTACTCAGGATATGAGTGTCAGATAACACTGTTGGGCCCTCCAGGGACTCTGAGGTTTGGCTGTGTTTCTCTGTCTGAGACTTAGCTGGGTCTCCGAGCTGTAACACTCAGGGACCGCACTCTGCTATGAGAAAAACACACAATATTACCATGCTAGCTTCCATCCTGTGTACAGTCACGTAGGTGATAGGTACCTGTAGGTGACATCATCAGGGGCCCGCAGTCCAATCTAGCACAGGTACGACTCTCGGGGCAGGTAAGAACAAACACGGCACGGCAAACCTTTAACATTGCAACCAAATAGTTAACATTTTTGGTTTTGAGGGCAGAAATCATTTTGTTAATAGAGTGAGCTCTTATAATTACTGTTGTTAGAGATAATCGAGATAGATGAGGAGACTCTGGGGACCTTTAAAGTACGACTAAAGTGTGTTTTCAGTGACGACTCAATTTGTGTTCTTTTCTAAAGCAATTTTTGATGTTCTTGATGAATTTTTTCATCACGGCATATCATTTTCTGAATTGTAGGACTTTCTCTACAACCACCGGCCACTTTATTAGGTGCACCTTGCTAGTACCGGGTTGAACCCCCTTTTGCCTTCAGAACTGCCTTCATTCTTCGTGGCATAGGTTCAACAAAGTGTTGGAAACGTTCCTCAGAGATTTTGGTCCATAGTGACATGATAGTATCACTCAGTTGCTGCAGATTTGTCGGCTGCACATCCATGATGCCAATCTCCTGTTCCACCACTGTTTTGGATGAGATCTGGTGAGTGTGGAGGCCATTGGAGATCTGGTGAGTGTGGAGGCCATTGGAGTACAGTGACCTCATTGTCCAGTGGTGAGATGATTGGAGCTTTGTGACATGGTGCATTATCCTGCTGGAAGGAGCCATCAGAAAATAGGGACACTGTAGTCATAAAGGGATGGACATGGTCAGCAACAATACTCAGGTAGGTTGTGGTGTTTAAACAATGATCAATTGGTACTAAGGGGCCCAAAGTGTGCCAAGAAAATACCCCCCACACCATTACACCACCAGCCTGAACCGGTGACACAAGGCAGGATGGATCCATGCGCCAAATTCTGACCCTACCAGATTTGTCAGCTGCACATTCATGATGCCAATCTCCCACATCTTCTACAACATCCCAAAAGTGCTCTATTGGATGAGATCTGGTGAGTGTGGAGTACAGTGACCTCATTGTCCAGTGGTGAGATGATTGAAGGGATGGTACTTTCAGGGGAACATACACAGGCACATATTACAGGTGCTGCCCCCCCCTGTGGATTTACGCGGTTATAGCTGTGAAGTAGATAACCTTCATGCAACTGACCATACAAGCTTTCATTTTGCGGTTGAACCACTGTCAGGGCTCCACTTGCGACGTACGGTCGAATCGGCGCGCGCGCGCATGCGCACACGCGCCGCTGATTCGTCCGGGCGTCGAAACGAGGGTACGCGCCGTCGTACTCCTCAGGCGCGCGCGCGTGCGCAGCGAGCGCGGGCACGTGCGTCGCGGGCGCACACGTGACGCGTTAGCGCTGCTTGGCGCCAGTTGGCCTTTAAAAGAATGACAGCTGCACATGTCAAGTGCTGTTCGTCTGCAGTTTGCCCCTTGTTTAACCTGCCTCTGTTGTGTACTCCTGTTTACCTGATCCGGCTTCCACTTGACTCTGCTGCCTTCTCCACTCCTGATTCCGGCCTGTTGACTCTGCTTTGGACTGATACCTGAACGCTGATCTCCTGCCTGTCTGACCTCTCCATTGCCTGTGCCCACTTACCTGCCTGCCCAAGTGTATCCAGACCCGGCCTGCCTGACGACCCCTCTGCCTGCTCCCTGCATGCTGCATACTTCCAGAGTTGCTGACGCCATCTCGGGGTCACCCTACATCCGGACCCTGCTCCGCTACCTGCCAGTCTCTGTTGCTTCAACATCCAGGAGATCGCTACTGATCAGCTACGTCTCCCACAGCATCCATTCCAGGCACTCCTACCCCGCTGTGCTCACGGGACCACTGTCTCCACTCCAGTGGGCCCTGAACCAGAGCCGTAAGAGAGGCCCTCTCCCAGCGAAGTCAGGCTCACCACTCAGGTACCTAACAGTACGAACAGCCATGACTGAGCCTGCGGGAGAAGCCTCTGCCATGAAGGAGTTCTGCTCACACCTGGCAGCCCTCACTCAGGCGGTGCAATCCCTGCAAGAAGGGTATACCAGACTGGAAGGTCGAGTGCAGCAACTTGCTGACCCCAATGTTGCGGCTCCTACATCTCCGCAACCTTCTGCAACACCTGCTACTCCTCCTGCGGTGGTGATGCTGCCTCCTGAACCCAGAGTACCTGTTCCTGATCGCTTCTCCGGAGATCGTTCCAAATTCCGTGTCTTCCGCAACGCCTGCCAGTTATACTTTGCTCTTCAACCCAGAACCTTCTCCCTAGAGGCCACCAAAGTGGGGTTCGTAATCTCCCTGCTGCAGGGCGAACCTCAGATTTGGGCTCATCGCCTGCTGGAGGGAAATAGCATGCTGACGCAGTCCCTCTCGTCTTTCCTGGAAGCCATGGCGCAACTTTACGAGGACCCCCAGCTAACCACCACAGCCGAGTCTGCTCTATCTGCGCTCCAGCAAGGCCGCAGAACGGCCGAGGACTATGTGACAGACTTTAGACGATGGAGCGCAGACACCCAGTGGAATGACTCGGCTTTAAGGCATCAGTTCCGCATGGGCCTCTCCGAAGGCCTAAAGGATGAACTTGCCCGAGTGGGCACCCCAGACACTTTGGAGGGCCTGATAACTTTGAGCATACAAATTGACCGTCGGCTCCGGGAACGCAGAGTCGAGAGATCCGCTCAAGTCCACCGTCCGGCTTGGATGACCGCAAGGGCTCCATTACCGGCTGGCCGTTACATGCCCGCTCAGCCAATGGCCCCTGCCCATCCTCTTCCCGATGCCGGCGAGCCGATGCAGCTTGGTCTCATGCGACCCACTCTGTCTCTGGAGGAACGTGCCCGACGCCGTCAACTAAATTTGTGCCTGTACTGTGGTGGGCCCGGACACTTTGTGAACAGTTGCCCGAGCAAGCTGCGTAAGTGCCTTTCGTCTGTGTCAATCAACTCTGCTCACTTACCAGTCCATGCCACCCACATCTCTCTACCCCTGTCTTTTCAGTTCCTGGGAAGGACGATTCGCACCAACGCCATCCTTGATTCAGGAGCCTGCAGCTGTTTCATCGATACCACCTTTGCCAGCCGGCACGACATTCCTCTTCAGAGGAAGGCCCGCGGACTATCCGTCTTCCTGGCTGACGGTTCCCGCATTAAATCGGGCCAAGTTGTCCAGGAGACCCAACCTCTGTTCACTATCTCTTCTCTCCACCACCAGGAACTGTTAACCTTGGACGTAATCTCGTCCCCCCTGTTCCCAGTGATCCTGGGCATCCCCTGGTTGCAGGCACACGATCCGACCATCTGCTGGTCCACAGGGGAGGTCAAGTTCCAGTCCCCCTACTGCCTGGAACATTGCTTACACGAAGCTCCGGTACAACCCGCTACGCTTCTTTGTCTGGACTCTGATACTGACCTGATCCAAGCGGTACCGGAACCATACCATGAATTCTTAGACGTCTTTAGTAAACGGGGAGCGGACACCCTACCCCCACACCGCACCTATGATTGTCCCATAGAACTTTTGCCGGGGGCCGAGATTCCGTTCGGGCGTATCTTCCCCCTTTCCGAGAAGGAACAAGAGGCCCTGAAGGCCTACATTTCGGAGAACCTAAAGAAGGGGTTTATACGTCACTCCACCTCACCCGCAGGGGCCGGCATATTCTTTGTAACCAAGAAAGACCAGTCACTCCGACCCTGTGTGGACTACCGGGAGCTAAATAAAGTTACAATTAAAAATCGCTATCCCTTACCCTTAATACCGGAACTGTTTCAAAAACTAAGAGCGGCCACCATATTCTCCAAACTGGACTTGAGAGGGGCCTATAACCTGGTTCGCATCCGATCAGGTGATGAATGGAAGACTGCATTTCGTACCCGTTTTGGGCATTACGAATACTTAGTTATGCCCTTCGGCCTTTGTAATGCCCCGGCTACTTTCCAGCACCTCATAAATGAGGTCTTCAGGGACTTCCTGGACATTTTTGTCATTGTATACTTGGATGACATCCTAATCTTCTCCAGAACGCTTGAGCAGCATCGGGGGCATGTGGGCCGAGTCTTACTCCGTCTTCGTCAGCACGGATTGTACGCGAAAGCAGAGAAGTGCACCTTCGAGCAGCAGAGCATCCAATTCTTGGGTCTTCAGATCTCCCCAGCAGGCATCGAGATGGACCCGCAGAAGGTAACGGCTGTGCTGGACTGGCCGCCACCCTCTGACAAGAAGGGTGTGCAGCGTTTTGTCGGATTTGCTAATTTTTACAGAAAGTTCATCAAGGGGTTCTCGGCCATCATCTCACCAATCACACAGCTAACAAGGCAGAATGTACGGTTTCATTGGGGTCCAGAGGCCCAGGAGGCGTTTGTGAAACTCAAGGAGCGATTCACATCCGCTCCCATCCTCAGTCACCCTGACCCATCTCTCCCATACATCCTGGAAGTGGATGCCTCTGAGGTAGCAGTGGGGGCCGTGGTCTCCCAACGCCAGGGCAATAAGGACCTAATGCACCCTGTGGGCTTCTTTTCCCGGAAACTTTCACCCGCAGAAAGGAACTACGATGTCGGTGACCGAGAACTGCTAGCCATAAAATCAGCGCTGGAGGAATGGAGGTACTTGCTGGAGGGAGCAGTCCACCCTGTACTAATTTACACGGACCACAAGAATCTTGAGTACTTAAGGACGGCAAAACGTCTAAAACCACGACAAGCCCGCTGGGCCCTCTTCTTTTCACGTTTCAGCTTCCACATTACCTACCGGCCTGGATCTAAAAATGTAAAGCCAGATGCGCTTTCACGCATGTTCGACTGCCCTAAAGACTCCACACCTCCTGATACCATCCTCCCTGCAAGCAACTTCCTTCTACTACAGCCGGATTTACTGTCCCAGATCAGGGAGGCCTCCCTGAACCCGCTCCTTCCCCCAGGACTTTCACTAAATCGTAGAGAGGGGCTTCTCTGGAAGGACAGCCAGGTGTTTGTTCCCGAACCCATCCGGGTTAAAGTATTGGCCCTCCTCCACGATCACCCACTAGCAGGACACTTTGGGGCCCGAAAGACTCTTGACTTGGTGCAGCGCACCTTCTGGTGGCCTGGTCTGAAGGAATTCTGCTCCAAGTATGTCAGTTCATGCCCAGTGTGCTCCCGAAGCAAGACTACTAGGGGCCGGGCCTGGGGCCTACTCAAGCCTCTACCTGCACCTGATCGACCCTGGCGTATGATAACGATGGACTTTATAGTCGAGCTGCCCCCCTCTGAAGATCACACGGCCATCTTTGTAGTCGTTGACCGACTCTCAAAGATGGCCCACTTCCTACCCCTAAGGGGAACCCCATCTGCAGCAGAGACGGCCCGTGTTTTTATCCGAGAGATCGTTAGGTTACACGGGGTACCCAAGAATATAGTCTCGGACAGGGGAGTCCAGTTCACCTCGCGGTTTTGGAGGGCACTGTGTGATAGTCTAAAGATTGAGCTGGCCCTATCCTCAGCTTACCACCCTCAAACTAATGGGCAGACTGAGCGCACAAACCAGACCCTCGAACAATATATTAGGTGTTTCACTTCATTTGTGCAAGATGATTGGGTTTCTCTGCTGCCCTTAGCAGAATTCGCGTACAACAACGCCAGCCACTCGACCACGGGACAGTCCCCGTTTTTCGCCAATTATGGGTTCCATTTAACATTTCTACCAGATTTTCTTACAGAGTCCTCAGTTCCAGCGGTCCAGGACGCAGTGACCTTCCTAAGCCGCAACAACCAAATCCTCCAGGAAGCCATAACCAAGGCCCAGGCGGACAGTAAGAAAGCCTTTGACCAAAAGAGGAGGGGAGAGTTGAATCTGCAAATCGGGGATCAGGTATGGCTTTCCTCTTCTAATTTAAAGTTAACCTGTCCCTCTAAGAAGTTGGCACCCAAGTTCCTGGGCCCTTTTCCTGTAAAGAGGAGGATTAATGAGGTGTCCTATGAACTGTCCCTGCCAGACACCATGAAGATACATCCTGTGTTTCATGTCTCTCTATTGAAACCCTCGGTACCCGATCCCTTCCCCAATAGGGAGTCCGGGCCTCCTGAACCTGTCCTAGTGGATGGAAACGAGGAGTACGAGGTAGAAGTTGTTCTAGACTGTAGAAGGCGACAAGGGCAAAGACAGTTTCTAATCAAATGGAAGGGCTTCGGCCCAGAAAGCAATTCTTGGGAACCTGAGGACAATATACATGCTGGAAGACTAATTCGTGCTTTTTTTCATTTCACACCCTGAGAAGGATGACCAACTGGGCACCCGGAGGTTGCCCCTTGTGGGGGGGCAATGTCAGGGCTCCACTTGCGACGTACGGTCGAATCGGCGCGCGCGCATGCGCACACGCGCCGCTGATTCGTCCGGGCGTCGAAACGAGGGTACGCGCCGTCGTACTCCTCAGGCGCGCGCGCGTGCGCAGCGAGCGCGGGCACGTGCGTCGCGGGCGCACACGTGACGCGTTAGCGCTGCTTGGCGCCAGTTGGCCTTTAAAAGAATGACAGCTGCACATGTCAAGTGCTGTTCGTCTGCAGTTTGCCCCTTGTTTAACCTGCCTCTGTTGTGTACTCCTGTTTACCTGATCCGGCTTCCACTTGACTCTGCTGCCTTCTCCACTCCTGATTCCGGCCTGTTGACTCTGCTTTGGACTGATACCTGAACGCTGATCTCCTGCCTGTCTGACCTCTCCATTGCCTGTGCCCACTTACCTGCCTGCCCAAGTGTATCCAGACCCGGCCTGCCTGACGACCCCTCTGCCTGCTCCCTGCATGCTGCATACTTCCAGAGTTGCTGACGCCATCTCGGGGTCACCCTACATCCGGACCCTGCTCCGCTACCTGCCAGTCTCTGTTGCTTCAACATCCAGGAGATCGCTACTGATCAGCTACGTCTCCCACAGCATCCATTCCAGGCACTCCTACCCCGCTGTGCTCACGGGACCACTGTCTCCACTCCAGTGGGCCCTGAACCAGAGCCGTAAGAGAGGCCCTCTCCCAGCGAAGTCAGGCTCACCACTCAGGTACCTAACAACCACCTTTTGGTATATATTTAAAATTTGAAATCCTGGCTTTGGTTACTCTGGTGTTATGACGCCCATCCAGGGAGAGTCCTGTGTAGACAGTGGCGTATGTCTGGATCAGTAAGACCTGTTTCTATACCCCTCAATGTGTGTCCTGAGGAAGCGATCCAGCGAAACGCGTTGATGCACAAGGGCTCGCGCATGTTTTTATTTCCATGATGTTGAAACATCATTCCTTTTCTTGGGTATATGTGACGTCCGTCTCTTCTGGCCATTGTGTGGCCGCCAATGGACTATACCTTTTTTATAATTTTATATTGTCTATTGTCCGAAGTATCTATGTTCAATAAAATCCATTTTTTTTAAGGTAACACATTGTTGTTCCAATCTGCTTCCAAAGTCCAACCTAGAGGGTTTCTTTTTTTTATTTTCTAATGATTGGAGCTTTGTGACATGGTGCATTATCCTGCTGGAAGGAGCCATCAGAAGATGGGGACACTGTAGTCATAAAGGGATGGACATGGTCAGCAACAATACTCAGGTAGGCCGTGGTGTTTATTCGATGTTCAATTGGTACTAAGGGGCCCAAAGTGTGCCAAGAAAATATCCCCCACACCATTACACCACCACCACCAGCCTGAACCGGTGATACAAGGCAGGATGGATCCATGGCTTTCATGTTGTTTACGCCAAATTCTGACCCGACCATCTGAATGTCGCAGCTGAAATCAAGACTCATTCGGCCGGGCAACATTTTTCCAATCTTCTATTGTCCAATTTTGGTGATCCTGTGCGAATTGTAGCCTCAGTTTCCTGTTCTTAGCTCACAGGAGTGGCACCCGGTGTGGTCTTCTGCTGCTGTAGCCCAACTGCTTCAAGGTTGGATGTGTTGTGCGTCCAGAGATGGTATTCTGCATACCATGGATGTAACAAGTGTTTTATTTAGTTACTGTTGCCTTTCTATCATCTGGAACCAGTCTGCCCATTCTCCTCTGACTTCTGACATTACCAAGGCATTTTCCTCCACACAACTGCTGCTCACTGGATATTTTCTCTTTTTCCCACCATTCTCTGTAAACCCGAGAGATGGTTGTGTGTGAAAATCCCAGTAGACCAGTTTTTTAAATACTCAGACCAGCCCGTCTGGCACCAACGACCATGCCACGTTCAAAGTCACTTTCCCCATTCTGATGCTCGGTTTGAATTTCAGCAAGTTGTCTTCACCGTGTCTAGATGCCTACATGCATTGAGTTGCTTCCATGGGATTGGCTGATTAGCAATTTGTATTACCAAGCAATTGAACAGCTGTACCTAATAAAGTGGCCAGTGAGAGTAGATCCTCTCTGGATTCTAGATAATGCATTCAGCATTCTAGCTGAATAACTGCTTAAATAAATATCTGTGGTTGGATAGTAATTGTATGGGGTCAGGGAATCATTACAGATGTAAAACTGGTCTTACTCTGATGTAGTGGAACAATAAAGCACAATCATTAAGTTTTTAATAGTAGAAACAAGTTGTAGATAAAGACATTAATACAAATTAATAAATGCAGTTGATATAAAAGAGGAACTGGAAGATACGTCAATAGAATGGGTTGCTCTGAGTTAACATTGTATTATTTTAATGAAAGCTGCACGATTAAATATATTGTTTTTTTATAAATAAGATCTTTATTTATTATACACCGTGCAATATCAATTGGGTTTGCATTTTAAAACAACATTTGAAGTTTATGAACTTTGACATTCGCAAAACATTTTACAGACTGACCCAGGTAGATGCGCTCATCCTCATTGATGGACGATTTTAGCATCATGGACTGGGCAGTAATTTCAGCACCATGGACTGATAAACAGATTTAGCCCATGAACTGTTGAATGGTTTCAGCACCATGGAGAGGTCCACAAGTTTATGTCATTTTTAATTTTTTTTGTAAATTTAGTTGAATGGTTTCAGTACCACAGAGAGGTCCACAACTTTATTATTTTTCTTTATTTTGTTTTATTTAATTTCTTTAAAGAGGAGTTCCAATTAAAAAAAACAAATTAAAAGTCAGCAGCTAATAATACTGCAGCTGCTGACTTTTAATAATCGGATACTCACCTGTCCCAGGGTCCAGCAATGCCCTCTTCTCTGCGGCACCGGCATTGTCACTGTGGGCGCCCACGGCTGTGGCATGCACTGCGCTGCGTGCTGCGACTGGCCAGGCAATAATCTGGGATCTGTGACGTGTCCCAAATGATTATCAAGAGGAAGGGGGGAGAGATGATCTCCCTTCCGGTGCCGCAGAGCCCCAGGAGGAAGTGGGTGCTGAAACCCTCAAAAAAAAAGAGGGTTTCTGCCCACCCCAAAAAAAATGGCATGTCAGGGGTTACCTTCCCTTAAAGCGGAAGTTCCATTTTTGGGTGGAACTCCGCTTTAAAGGAGAAGTATGGGGGAAGCTTGTTTGCCTGTACTTCTCCTGTGGATCAAAGCAGTGCAGTTCGTTCTGCACTCCTGTGACCCGTTTTCAGATAGCGGGCTGAAGACCACTGTTGGCTGATGTCACCGAGCCAGTCCAAGCTCGAGAAGAATTGCGACCATATTGGTCAGGATCCACCCACATGCCTGGACCGGCACCCTGCTAATCCTCTCAGTGAGCCGCTGAGATCCTGAGCTGGCCGTTCCCGCCCCCTCCACAGCCCAGCGCTCCAGTGAACTTGAGGAGGGGTGGGGGCAGAGCAGAGAGCTGCTGACTGAGTATCAGCAGCTCTCTGCTCAGGGAGCTCTGAGAACCGAATGATCGGTGGAGTTCGTTTGCTCGGTTCTCAGTGTTAGAGCGGGCGGAGTACAGATGCAGCATCAGACTGATGCTGCATCCAGCTAGGTAAGTATGAATCTGGAAGAACCTAAACCCCATACTTCTCTTTTAAATGGTTTCAGCACCCTGGAGAGGTCCAATAATTTGTAAATTTTTTTAATTTAGTTTTATTTCATTTTTTTAAGTGCTTTCAGCGCCACAGAGAGGCCCAAATATTGATTTTACCTAATTATTTATTTTGTTCTCCTGAAATGTCACCATGGACTGTTGAATGGTTTCAGCACCATGGAGAGGTCCAAGAGTTTATTTAACTTTTTATTTAGTAATATTTATTTTTGTTAAATGGTTTCAGCACCCTGGAGAGGACCAAGAATTTGTTAATTTTTTAAATTTAGTTTTATTTCATTTTGTTAAGTACTTTCAGCGCCACAGAGAGGCCCAAATGTTGTTTTTACTTAATTATTTATTTTGTTCTCCTGAAATGTCACCATGGAGTGTTGAATGATTTCAGCACCATGGAGAGGTCCAAGAGTTTATTTAACTTTTTATTTAGTAATATTTATTTTTGTTAAATGGTTTCAGCACCCTGGAGAGGTCCAAGAATTTGTTATTTTTTAAAATTTAGTTTTATTTAATTTTGTTAAGTGCTTTCAGCGCCAAAGAGAGTCCGAAATATTGTTTTTACTTAATTATTTATTTTGTTCTCTTGAAATGTCACCGTGGACTGTTGAATGGTTTCAGCACCATGGAGAGGTCCAAGAGTTTATTTAACTTTTTATTTAGTAATATTTATTTTTGTTAAATGGTTTCAGCACCCTGGAGAGGTCCAAGAATTTGTTATTTTTTAAAATTTAGTTTTATTTAATTTTGTTAAGTGCTTTCAGCGCCAAAGAGAGTCTGAAATATTGTTTTTACTTAATTATTTATTTTGTTCTCCTGAAATGTCACCATGGACTGTTGAATGGTTTCAGCACCATGGAGAGGTCCAAGAGTTTATTTAACTTTTTATTTAGTAATATTTATTTTTGTTCAATGGTTTCAGCACCCTGGAGAGGTCCAAGAATTTGTTATTTTTTTTAATTTAGTTTTATTTAATTTTGTTAAGTGCTTTCAGCGCCACAGAGAGGCCGATATATTGTTTTTACTTATTATTTATTCTGTTCTCCTGAAATGTTACCGTGGACTGTTGAATGGTTTCAGCACCATGGAGAGGTCCAAGAGTTTATTTAACTTTTTATTTAGTAATATTTATTTTTGTTAAATTGTTTCAGCACCATGGAGAGACCCAAACATTGTTTATTTATTTATTTTGTTTTCTTGAAATTTTGTCTTAGCACATGTCCTTCCCTGGCAGTATCCATCTTCCCATGATTTTTGTTTTATAATGGCTTGGATATAAGCCCTAATAATTGGCAGAATTGAATAACAAGATTCACCCTTTATAGACTTAAATGGAGTTTGCTTCAAAATGCAAGAATGTTAAACCTCAAGGAATATTAGCCTATTGTTTGCAAACTGAACCCAAACAATATCACTTATCCCTACTGATCAGTGATCGCAGCACCATAGACTGAGCAAAAATGCCAGCAAAAGTATATTAACCCTACAAATGGCTAGAATTGAGTAACAGAATTCACCCCCCATAGACTTCAGTAGGGTTCCCTTTGAAGTTTGCAAGTATGAAGAGGCCCTTCCTTCTTCGGCCTTGCCCCAGTCAGGAGCACATGCTAAGACCAAAAGAGCCTAAACTGCTTTGCTGGAAGGTACATCAGGAAAGAGCTAGAGCAGGAAGATGACTACCTATATGTAGCATCTTTAGAAAAGTGTGCTATGTGAAAGAGTGTCATGGAGAGCTTGGGAGATGTTGCTGATGGTAGACATTGCATGGAGACCTTAGTGTTCAACATTTAAAGTACATATAACTTCTTGTATGGGATCAAGGGCCTAAAATCTACTTAGAGAACAAGGAAAACAACATGATCTTCAGTAACAGATAGTGACTGCCATTATAGGACCACTACAACCTAATTGGCTGCTCCTAAAAGGCCAATTACCTGTGGGAGGCTACTACTAATGCTGCTAGAAGATATTTATCTTTTTTTGGGTCCTGGTATCCTGTGACCCTAACCCTCTCTGCTGGGTTTATTGAGCAAATAACTATAGAAAAGACTAAAGGCATCGATGCCCAACTGTTTCTTTTACCCCACAGTGAGACAAGGATCCACCCTGAGAGTTTACAATTCTTGTCTGCCACACTATTTTGAAGATACTTGAGTAGGGAGAGAGGAGCACTGGTGTCCAGAATAAGGAAACTCTTAGTGAAGAATGTAATAATTTTTTTGCGGTAAAAGATGTACAGATCGAGCCAACGTGTTTCGGGGAATTGCCTCCCCCTTCTTCAGGGACCCCAGCCACACCCCTTGTCAAAATCGTAAATCCTTGGTGCCAAAACATCCTCCACATTTGCTGCGTCTGTATCTCATACACAAGAAACTCAGGTACACCCGAGAAGCCTACTCATCTCCGTTAGAACATAGAAGGTCATCACAGAGGACAATGGGGGCACTCTTTATGTCTGAAGTTAAGAGATTTAATCTCCAAATACGGGAAAGGTTTCTTTACAGTAGGAGTTGTGAAAATGTGGAATTGACTCCCTCAAGAACTGTTTTTGTCCAGCTCAGTAGATTGCTTTAAACAAGACCTGGATTCTTTGCTAAATGTACATAATATAACTGGATACTGACATTTATAGGTAAAGTTGATCCAGGGAATATCCTCTTGGTTGATCGGGAAGGAAGTTTTTCCCCTGCTGGAGCGAATTGAAACATGCTTTGCTGGAATTTTTTTTTGCCTTTCTCTGGATCAACTGTGAGTATAGGATTGTGTATATAGGATTGTATGATTTTTTTTTCCTTTTAGGGGGGATGCAATTCCCCCAAAACGCGTTGGATCAATCTGAACATCTTTTACTTTCATTAAATGATTTTATTCTTCATTAACAGTTCCCTTATTCTGGAAACCCGGGTGCTTTTCTCTCCCTACTCAAATATCTTTATAGCTGAAGCGACAGCTAAATCGCACAGTTAAGGTAGTAGAGACCAACACCATCATTCACCAGCAGAACCAACAAATATCTATAAAGATCCATTCTACTGGTCCAAGCACGGTTTCTAGCTCCAACTAAACAACTATTTTGAAAGGTCAAACTTGTCAAAGTGGAAGAATGCTAAACTAAAAAAATATTTAAAAAATCATATTATGTCATTTTCTTTGGTACACTAACCAATTTTACTAGCCAATCACTAGACATGTGTACTGACAAAAAATGTGTTTGTTTTCGATTCATTCGTTTTTTCGGAAATTCAAAGATTCGGAAAGGTGAAAATTCAGAATTTTCGATTTTTCGGATTCACAAATTTTCGGATTTACGAATTTTCAAATTTCCGAGTTTTCAAATTTTCTAATTTTCAAATTTCCGAATTTTCAAATTTCCGTATTTTGAATTTTCAAATTTCAAATTTTCAAATTTCGAATTTTCGAATTATGAATTTTCGAATTATGAATTTCCGAATTAAGAATTTCGGAATTTCAGAATTTTCAAAATTTCCAAATTTTTGAACTTCTGAATTTACGAACTTTTTTTTTTTTTACCAATTTTGAAATTCGGAATTTCAGAAATTTTGAATTTCTAAAATCTTGAATTTCCGAATTCCGAATTTCCGAAATTTCGAATTTCCAAAGTTTCGAATTTTTCGAAAATTTGAATTTCCGAAATTCCAAATTTCCGAAATTCCAAATTTCCGAAATTCTGAACTTTTGAAATTTCAAATTTGAGAATTGCGAATATCTGAAAATTAAAAATTTCGGAAATTATGAATTTCTGAAATAGAAAAATTTACGAATTTGTAAAAAAAATTGTTAAAAAACGAATTCGGAACTAAACGAATTGCACATGACTACCAATCACGATGCTCTGATGGGCCACAGAGACAAAAAATCACAGTATCTGGTAAGGCAAGCAGATCTGGAAATCTTTCTATGCATCCCTGCAATTCCCACATTCATTACCAAGAATTGTTGTGTCTTTCCAACAGTGATTCAGCTTCATAAATATCCAAACTCACCAGCGAACCAGACACAGAACATCTTGTTCTCATTCTAGCGAGCGGACGAGGCCCGCTACATCTGTTCTGATCTCTTGTGCTAACTCGCTCCCCATACAGAAGCCCGTCTCTCAAGCTGTCGGCAGAATTCAGACGGCCGAGGGGGAATATTATTAGCTGTAGCTGTTTTGCTAAAGGCAGAGGAAGTGTATAAAAAACAGAGAAATTAGATAATGTTGTAAAGATCATTATCATATTTTTTTTAGGCCTGCACAGGTTCTTGATATACACTATATTACCAAAAGTATTGAGACACCTGCCTTTACATGCATCCCAGTCTTATGGCCCGTACACACGATCCGAAAATCGGACGATAGGTCGTCATTTTTTATTTTTTTTTGCATGCTAGTCGCATATAGAAAATGGAGAGGCTATTAAAGTGACGGAAATTATCTTACTACAGAATAAGAAATCGGAAGTGATGTCACGTGTTGTAATGTATTTTTGGACAACAACTGTACTGATTAAACGAAAATCGAGATCTGGTATCATACGAGAAAAATTTTCATGTTTGTCTGATCAAATAATATCGGATGAACTATCCCATGATCGGCTCTCGAAAGCTCTGTACTAACGATCCGATTATTGTATGATCGATTCAAAAGCAGTATTTTTCATCCTATTTTTGGATCGTGTGTACGGGCCATAAGTCCGTAGGGTTCAATATTGAGTTGGCCCATCCTTTGCAGCTATCCTTCAACTCTTCTGGGAAGGCTGTCCACAAGATTTAGGAGTGTGTCTATATGAATATTTGACCATTCTGCCAGATGAGCATTTGTGAGGTCAGGCACTGATGTTGGACAAGAAGGCCTGGCTCGCAGTCTCCACTTTAATTCATCCCAAAGGTGTTCTATCAGGTTTAGGTCAGGACCCAAGTGATTTATAACTGGTTTTGTTAAAAACACCTGTATAGAGACAGTATGGCACCCAGCTGTGTTATCAAACTATCCTCATCTTGATAAGATTTAACTTCAAGGATTACAGATTTAAGACTTTGAGAAAATGAACTTTCAATAACCCCACCAGATGTGTTATATGTCTCACTATAGGTATGTATTTTAACAGTTTTAATGAGGGCACAAACAGACCTTTGTTTGACCCTGTCAAACTTAATTAATGTACTGTACATATCTTTCCCTTACTCCACATTATTATATATTTAAACCACCTGTATCACTTATCTTTCACGGTGCTTATCTTATCAGCTATATTTCAACTGCTGTCAAAAGTTCTCTCTTCTAATTTGTGAATTTAAAAACTATGAAGTATCCCAATGAACTTTCACCCAGTAAACTATCAGAAAGAAGCAGAGAAGTCATCTAAAGTTCAACATTTAAAACTTTCTCTATATTTATACAATAATAAAGATCAATAATTATTGTTTTACTATTTAACAATAGTATTGATAAGACCCCTACTATATAATAATAATAATAATAACAATAATTATATTATCAATAAAACATATGCAAATCAATATGAATAATATGAAATACATTGGCTAACATGAGATTCTACAACAGACTCGGATGCCATTAAAGTTCATGTGTGTGTAAAGGCAGGCGTCCCAATACTTTTGGTAATAAAGTGTATTTAACAGTGTTGCCTTTCTGCCTTTCCAGATTCAATGTAACCATGTTTCCTACATAGGAAGGATGATTTCATTGGTAATCTATTAATGGGGTGGGGGGGTGGGGGGGGGGGTCAGTCCACTGATGATAAATTGATGGCGCTCTTTGATAAGCAGATGGCGAGTCTCTCGGTGGATGCGGTGCTCAGCAGAGGCAGTGAGCGGGGTCATAGAACCGCCTTTGTAGGGAACGTACGCGTATCAACCGCTTTGAAAACGACAAGACAGGTTTTTGGCTCCAAGTCTCGTTCCTCCAAACATGGTCTTGGCAAAAGATCTGATTGCAAGCTCTCCAGATCCCAAACCTCCCTTTTATGAACAAATCTATTATTAGGCTTTGTTCTGAAGGATAGTCTTAAAGTGAATGTAATTTCAAACAATGAACTTCTCTTATTTATTGCCTTATGGTCTGTTAAATAGAAATACAAAGATTAGAAAAACTCTACCATTGCAGTGCCCCCCCCCCCCCCCCCCCCCCCCCGCATAGGTCAAAGTTGTTCTAAAAAAATGTATGCATACAATTACAGCGCTCACAATACATCACAAAAGAATCCAATTGATAGGTGAAACAAATTATAAAAAAGTCCATGCAAATTGTGCATGGGGGCTTAAATCATTAAAGTGCAATAGAGCTCCGAACTTCAAGGTGTGCCACACAGCCCTCCCGTGGATGTGTTTTATAGCAGAAAGTAAAAAACATTGTTTTGTTTTTTTTTTTCAAAATTGACGCTCTTTTTTTATTTATAGCGAAAAAAAAAAAACGCAGAGGTGATCAAATACCACCAAAAGAAAGCTCTATTTGTG
This sequence comes from Lithobates sylvaticus, assembly GCA_028564925.1. Lineage (NCBI taxonomy): Eukaryota > Metazoa > Chordata > Amphibia > Anura > Ranidae > Lithobates > Lithobates sylvaticus. The sequence goes on from CM053038.1 coordinate 65,211,104, forward strand.
GGGAAAAAAGAACATCAATTTTATTTGGGTACAATGTCGCACAACCGTGCAATTGTCAGTTAAACTAGCGCAGTGCCGTATCACAAAAAATGGCCTGGTCATGAAGGGGGGTAAACCTTCCGGAGGGCTAGAAGTTAAAGCGAAACAAAAGGTAAAAAAACGTACCTCTGTTCCAACAGTCCAACGTCCACGAAGTCCCTCACTTCATCAAAAGCTTGGGTTTTAATTTATTTCATTGGCCAGAATAAGAATTTATTTTGGCCATTGAAATGAATTAACACTAATGCTGGCCATACACTATACCAGTGATGGCGAACCTATGGCACACGTGCCACAGCTGGCACGCAGAGCCATCTCTGTGGGCACACGAGAGGGTCCAGGACAGAGCTAGAGGTCTCTCTCTCCTCTCAGCCCCCCTCCCTCTTTTTCCATCCCCCCTCTTTGTGTCCCCCTCTCTCTGTACCCCCTCTCTCTCAGCTCATCCCTCTCTCAGCATCTCTCTCGCACCCCTCTCTCTCTCTGTAACTCTTCTCTCTCTCTGTCCCCCCTCTCTTTCTCTGTTCCCCCTCTCTCACACCCCTCTCTCCCTGTCCCCCATCTCTCTCTCTCTCTCTCTCTGTTCCCCCTCTCTCACACCCCTCTCTCTCTGTCCCCCATCTCTCTCTCTCTCTCTCTCTGTTCCCCCTCTCTCACACCCCTCTCTCTCTGTCCCCCATCTCTCTCTCTCTCTCTGTCCCCCCTCTCTCTCAGCCCCTCTCCTCTCTCTGTTGCCCCTCTCTCTCAGCATCTCTCTCACAACCCTCTCTCTCTGTCCCCTCTCTCTCTGTCCCCTCTCCCTCTCTCTTTGTCCCCTCTCCCTTTCTCTCAGCCCCTCTCTCTCTCAGCCCCCTCCCTCTCTCTCAGCCCCCTCCCTCTTTCTGTTCCCCCTCTCTCTCAGCATATCTCTCACATCCCTCTCTCTCTCTTTCTCTGTCCCCCCTCCCTCTCTCTCAGCCCCTCTCTCTCTCTCTCTCTCTCTCTCTGTTCCCTCTCTCTTTCAGCATATCTCTCACACCCCCTCTCTCTCTGCCCATCTCTCTCTTAGCCCCCCTCCCTCTCAGCATCTCTCTCACACCCCTCACTCTCTCTCACGCTCTCTCCCTGCCCCTCTCTCTCTCACCCCCCCCCCTCTCTCTCTCACCCCCTCTCTCTCACACACAACCCCTCTCTTTCGCTCAGCCCCCCTCTCTCGCGAATTGCCGTGTTGGCACTTTGCAACACAAAACCAATGTATTTATTTCAGTTTGCATCCCCCCCTCCCCCCCCCTCTCCCTCTCTCTTTGCCCCTCTCTCCCAGCCCCTCCTCCTCCCATCCTCCCCCCTCCTCCTCTCCCCCTTCTGCTCCCTCTCCCCTCTCCCCCCCCTTTCCCCCCTCTCTCTCAGCATATTCTTCTCACATCCCTCTCATCCTCTTTCTCTGTCCCCCCTCCCTCTCTCTCCCCCAGCCACCCCCCCCCCCCCCCTCCTCTCTGCCACACCCTCTCACCCTCTTCCCTCCCCCTCCTCCCCCTCTCTCTCTCTCTCTCTCTCTCTCTGTTCCCTCTCTCTTTCAGCATATCTCTCACACCCCTCTCTCTCTGCCCATCTCTCTCCAGCCCCCCTCCCTCTCAGCATCTCTCACCACACCCCCTCACTCTCTCTCTCTCTCTCCCCCACCTCTCTCTCTCACTCCCCCCCCCTCTCTCTCACACACAACCCTCTCTTTCGCTCAGCCCCCCTCTCTCGCCTCTCTCTCCCCTCTCTCCACCTCGGGCAACACAAAACCAATTCTCCCCTCCTCTCTCTCCTCCCCTCTTTATTTCAGTTTGGGCACTCGGGGTCAAAAAGGTTCGCCATCACTACACTATACGAACAATCGGCCAAACCCATTTTCGAAAAACGAACATTCGGCTGTGAGCGCAAACGATCATGGGTTGGACTTGATGGACTTGTATCTTTTTTCAACCTCACCTACTATGTAACTATGTAATGACAGATAAATCGTTCAGTGGACATAAATGAATGCATTCTTTGTTTGTTTTTTTACATATACCTAGTGCAGACAGTTCGGACGGGAAACACATTAACCATTCAATTTATCGTTCGTTCAGCTGAAAATTTCCAAACTTGTCCTTCGTTTTTTCAGCTCAAAAAATGTCCCAACAATGATTTTGTTCCCATTAACTGGCCGAAAAACAAACGAACTGTCTAAATGACCGAATTTCGGACGATTTTTCGTATAGTGTATGGCCAGCATACATGGTCGAATTTCAAAAGAATTTTCTTTTGAAAATCATACATTTTGTGTATTTTGTGATCCGATGGTACCACCATTGATTTCGAAAATCCGACCAATCAAGCCTTCAATTTCACCTCATCTTGCTACAGAAAATAATTTTTGTGTCTGGGAATCTTCTTTTCTTTCCGGGAATTTTCTTTTACTTGCACGATTCTCCCATCATTGATTAGAAAATCATTTGTTTTTTCAAAAATTTCCAACATGCCCGATTACTCCAATTCGATTGCAGGGGGTAAGAATAGTTCTAGGAGGGAACATTTTGAAGGGGGGGGGGGTGCTAGGAGTGGTGGTTTAGGTGGATTTGTGTTGGGACCCCCAAATTTTCCCCCTCCTAGCACAAATCCTCTTCCCCCATCCCCCCGATGGGGGAAGAGGATTTGTGCCAGGAGGGAGAAAATTTGTGCGGGGGGGTTGTTTTAGAAGAGGTGATATGATAGAGGGGGAAAGGGGAATTGTCCTGGGAGGGAAAAACATTTTTTGGGAGGGGGGTTGTGCTAATAGGGATGATTGGGGGGTACTTGTGCTAGGAGGGGAAATTTGGGGGAGGGGGGCAGGATTTGTGCTAGGAGAAGGAAAATTGTGGGGGGGGGGGGGGGGGGGTTGCTGTAGAAGAGGTGATGTGATAGAGGGGGAGGGGAATTGTTCTGGGAGGGAAAACTTTTTGGGGGGGATTTGTGCTGATAGGGATGATTGGGGGTACCTGTGCAAAGAGGGGAAATTTCAGGTGGTGGGGGAGGATTTGTGCTAGGAGGGGGAAAATGTGGGGGGGGGGTGCTGTAGAAGAGGTGATATGATATAGGGGGAGGGGAACTGTTCTGGGAGGGAAAACTTTTTTGGGGGGATTTGTGCTAATAGGGATGATTGGGGGGGTACTTGTGCTAGGAGGGGAATTTTTCTTTTGGGGGGGGGGGGGGATTTGTGCTAGGAGGGAATGGAATTTGTGCTGGGAGGGGATAGAGGATGTGTACTCGGAGGGGTGAAGGATTTGTGCTAGAAGGGGTGATTTATTTTTTTTGGGAGGGGGGGAGGATTTGTGCTAGGAGGGGGAAAATTTGTGGGGGGGGCGGGGGTTGTTGTAGAAAAGGTGATATGATAGAGGGGGAAGGGGAATTGTTCTAGGTGGGAAAACTTTTTTGGGGGGGATTTGTGCTAATAGGGATTATTGGTACTTGTTCTAGGAGGGACAAAATGGGGGGGGGGGGGTTGTTGTAGACGAGGTGATATGATAGAGGGGGAAGGGGAATTGTTTTGGGAGGGAAAACTTTTTTTTGGGGGGGAGGGGTTTGTGCTCATAGGGATGATTGGGGGGTACTTGTGCTAGGAGGGGAAATTTGGGGGGCGGGAAGGATTTGTGATAGGATGGAATGGAATTTGTGCTGGGAGGGGATAGAGGATGTGTACTCAGAGGGGCAAATTGAGGGGTGAAGGATTTGTGCTAGGAGGGGTGACTTTTTTTGGGGGGGGGGGGGGTGAGGGCTTTTGTGCTGGGGGGTTTGGGGAATGGGGGGGAGGGATTTGTGCTGGGAGAGGGGGATTTATTCTTAGGGGGCAAGCATGCAGATTAGTCCAATTTTTTGCTGACATATTGCCCATACACCTTGGGGGGGTGAAGTTTGGCATGTTTGCCCTGAGCTCTAGATGACCTTGTCCCGGCACTGGTTGCTGTATATTGTGGCATATCAGGAATCTAAGTCAATGTAAGCTTAAAACAGAAGTGTAATGGACTCATTATTATTTTTTTTTATTCATTGCAGTGGCGGTACCCTCGACTGTGCCATCGCCTGCTCCTCTGCCTGTGCCCCCTCCTGATCCGAAGCCCAACGGGCACCACCCCACCCCCACCCCTACCCCGACCCCCACACCGACCCCCCGCATGTCGGTGTGCTCCCGGACGACTGTGGTCACGATGGACAATACCTCCAGAGGTCTCCACTCGGTCATGAAGTGGAAGACAGTCTTGGCGATCTTCGTGGTGGTGGTGGTGTATCTGGTCAGTGGTGGACTCGTGTTCCGGGCTCTAGAACAGCCATTCGAAAGCAGCCAAAAAAGTGCGATAGCCCAAGAGAAGGCGGATTTCCTGCAGAGGCATTCCTGTGTGACTCAGCAAGAGCTCGACGCTTTGATTAAGGTGAGACACAAAAGGGGGAGATTTACTAAAACTGGAGCACTCACAATCTGGAGCAGCTGTGCATGGGAGCCAATCAGCTTCTAACGTCAGCTTGTTCAATTAAGCTTTGACAAAAAAAAAAAAAAAACCTGGAAGCTGATTGGTTTCTATGCAGAGCCGCACCAGATTTTGTACTCTCCAGTTTTAGTAAATCCCCAATGAAGTCTTTCTGTTTTTATTATTGAAGGTATAAGCTGCTAAAAAATTCTGTATCTCCAAAATTTATGTAATGTATCCATGTTAGATATGCGTTCGATTTTATAATTGCCCCTTGCAGAGGTTTGATACAATCTATATTACCAAAAATATTGGGACGCCGGCCTTTATACACACATGAACTTTATTGGCATCCCAGTCTTAGTCCGTTGGGTTCAATATTGAGTTGGCCCAACCTTTGCAGCTATAACAGCTTCATCTCTTCTGGGAAGGCCGTCCACAAGGTTTAGGAGTGTGTCTATGGGAATGTTTGACCATTCCTCCAGAAGTGCATTTGTGAGGTTAGGCACTGATGATGGACGAGAAGGCCTGGCTCGCAGTCTCCGCTCTAATTCATCACAAAGGTGTTCTATAGGGTTGAGGTCAGGACTCTGTGCAGGCCAATCAAGTTCCTCCACCCCAAACTCACTCATCCATCTCTTTATGGATCTTGCTTTGTGCACTGGTCCAAATCATTTGGTGGAGGGGGGATTATGGTGTGGGGGTTGTTTTTCAGGGGTTGGGCTTGGCTCCTTAGTTCCAGTGAAGGCATCAGCATACCAAGACATTTTCATGTTCCCAACTTTGCGGGAACAGTTTGGAGATGGCCCCTTCCTGTTCCAACATGACTAAAGACATGGATGAGCGAATTTGAGAAACTTGACTGGCCTGCACAGAGTCCTGACCCAATAAAACACCTTTGGGATGAATTAGAGTGCAGGCTGCGAGCCAGGCCTTCGCGGGCCAACATCAATGCCTGACCTCACAAATGTGCTTCGGGGAGAATGGTCAAACATTCCCATAGACACACTCCTAAACCTCGTGGACAGCCTTCCCAGAAGAGTTGAAGTTGTTATAGCTGAAAAGGGTGGGCCAACTCAATATTGAACCCTACGGACTAACTCATATAAGTGTAAAGGCATGTGTCCCAATACTTTTGACAATGTAGTGTATATTTGTGCATGGTTTGGAGTTCTGTAGGGATCTCAGCTCATTTCCAAGGAAAGTGGATAACAGAACTCTGAGGTTTCTTTATATGTTTATTTTATATTATTATTGTCATCCAATACAGGGCGTCCCAAAAGTCTCCATACATAGGAAAAAGATAACAAACTCATATTATATTTATATATTATATTTGGTATTTTTTATTATTATTACATTTTTATTATATTTTGTAAATATTTTGTGAAATGTTGTAAGGAAAATTTAGCAAATAATGGTAGATTTAGCTACAATTTCCCATTTTTCCTATGTATGGCGACTTTTGGGACAACCTGTAGTATTTCAATGGGTGAATCTGAATATTGGGCTGGCAGCTTTTGTGCACCGAAGGACTTCCATGATCGCCTTGGTTTGTTGTAGGGACGAGTGAATTTAGAATTGAATCGCCACGCCGTAAAATGTAAAACGCCGTAAAATGTTCAAATGCAAGTTATTTCAATGATGGATTGTTTGCACAGCCAAAGCATTTCAGGGGCTGTAACTCTGCTTCCTTCATATGGGATAACATGTAACACAAAGGAGAAAACAAAATTCCTATAAATAAATAATTGTAACATTGTAACAGTAAGGGCAAAGCATAAATAGTGTGATCAAAACGATAGTAAAAAAAAAAAAAAGATAAATTGATAATAATCAGATTTGTAATAATATCAACAACAATAAAATGAATAACAAAAATACTATTAGTTGTTTTATTGATAACAGCACAGTGTTATCAATAATAGTCATAGTAATATAAGACATATAATAAAATGTATAATAGCATCATAATGTGCAAAATAAATATATAAAAATGAGAACAAAAATTGACATCAAGAATGTAACCCCCCAAATTATTAATATATTGATAACATATAGGAAATGTGGAGCATTATGGATATAAACGTGGGTTTTATAAAATGAACGGCTGTCATATAATGAAATACTATAATTAAATAATCAACGTAACATACAGTGACTGTTCACATATTTAAAAGGATAATAATAATATAATTTTAATTCATATCAGTGGTAGTAGTAGCAGTAGTATATAATAATAGTAATAATGATAATATTATTGATAGTAATTAGGTAGTAGTAGTAGCAGTAGTATTAGTCACAGTAGTAGTATATAATAATAATAATAATATAAAAATAAAAAAATAATAATAACGTTTTAACTATTATTAATAATAATAATAATAATAATAATAATAGAAAAAAAAAATAATAACAAAGTTTGAACTATTATCAGTCAGCATCAGTTATCAGTAGTAGTGATAGTAGTAGCAGTAGTAGTAATAGTATATCATAATAATAATAATAATAGTAATAATGATAATATTACTGAAAATAGTTAAAATTATATTATTTTTATTATTATTTTTCTAAATGATTATTATTATTATATACTACTATGACTGCTACTACTATTACTACTACTACTACTACTACTACTAATAATAATAATAATAATAATAATAATAACTAATAATAATAACAATAATCTGTTAATAATAATGTTGTTATTATTATCATTTTAAATATCTGCGCAACCACTGTATTTTACTTTACCTAAAATTTAATTATAGCATTTCATTATATAACCACCAATTATAAACCCTATATTTACACCAATCAGTCAAACCTTAGGTTAATGGCTGTCATATAATGAAATACTATAATTAAATAATAAACGTAACATACAGTGACTGTTCACATATTTAAAATGATAATAATAATAATAATAATAATAATATAATTTGAATTCATATCAGTGGTAGTAGTAGCAGTAGTATATAATAATAGTAATAATGATAATATTATTGATAGTAATTAGGTAGTAGTAGAAGCAGTAGTATTAGTCGCAGTAGTAGTATATAATAATAATAATAATAATAATAATAATAAAAAAAATAAAAATAATAATAAAGTTTTAACTATTTTCATTCAGTATAAGTTATCAGTATTAGTGATAGTAGTAGCAGTAGTAGTAATAGTATATAATAATAATAATAATAATAATAATGATATTATTACTGATAATAGTTAAAATGATATTATTTTTTATAATATTAAATTAATTATTATTATTACTACTACTACTACTACTACTACTACTACTACTACTACTACTACTACTAATAATAATAATAATAACAATAATCTGTTAATAATAATGTTGTTATTATTATCATTTTAAATATCTGCGCAACCACTGTATTTTACTTTACCTAAAATTTTATTATAGCATTTCATTATATAACAACCAATTATAAACCCTATATTTACACCAATCAGTCAAACCTTAGGTTAATGGCTGTCATATAATGAAATACTATAATTAAATAATCAACGTAACATACAGTGACTGTTCACATATTTAAAATGATAATAATAATAATATAATTTTAATACATATTAGTCTTATTAGTAGTAGTGGTAGTAGTAGTAGTATATAATAATAGTAATAATGATAATATTATTGATAGTAATTAGGTAGTAGTAGTAGCAGTAGTATTAGTCGCAGTAGAAGTATACAATAATAATAAAAAAATAATAATAATAATAATAAAAAATAATAATAATACAATTTAACTATTATCAGTCAGGATCAGTTATCAGTAGTGATAGTAGTAACAGTAGTAGTAATAGTATATAATATTACTAATAATAGTAATAATGATAATATTACTGATAATAGTTAAAATTATATTATTATTATTTTTTTTAATTACCATATTATTATTATATAATACTACGACTAATACTACTACTACTACTACTACTACAAATAAATAACAATAACAATAATCTGTTAATAATAATGTTGTTATTATTATAATTTTAAATATCTGCACAACCACTGTATTTTACTTTACCTAAAATTTAATTCTAGCATTTCATTGTATAACAACCAATTAGAAACCCTATATTTACACCAATTAGTCCAAACATTACGATAACCCACCTAATATTGAGCTGGTCCCACTTCTGGAAGTTACTATGACCCTCATTTTCATTGCTCTTATTTTGATCACACTTTTAATACCCCCCTATTGGCATTTGATCTTGTTCTCTAGTTTCCTGAATCATGTGCTACAATGACATTACATTATATATGGAAACTTTTTTGCCCTGCTATTATCAGATGAAACTTCAGCTTTAAAGCGGTATTAAACCCAAAAACGAAAAATATAATACAGTAAAACCTTGGTTTGAGGGCGTTTTGCACATTTTGACTTGATATACAAGCGATGTTTTGATATACAAGTAGTGTCATGTCACAACTGAGTATAAAAGAGAAGAGAGGCGCCTCTAAATGTAGCAATATGGTTACATTTAATGAAGGTTCAACATTTAGCAACATATTGCTACACTTAGAGGCGCCTCTCTTCTCTTTTATACTCTGTAGCAGGGCTCAAGTCCTGTGGGAACGCATGGGAACGGAGTTCCTGTACTTTTTCCACAACAGGAACTCAGTTCCCATTAGCAGCCGTGTCCTGTAAGACTTTGAAGTATGCGAGCTGTGTGGCAGGTGCTACACCAGCAGCCGCCGACACAGCTCGCAATAGTAAGTGCCGCACACCTGACCATTCAGGCATTGCCTGTAGGGGTCCCCATGACAGCTTCCGCTTCGATCTACCTGTCAATCACAGCTAGCTGACAGGTAGATCAGGTCCCTGCTGCTAAGAGATTGTATTTAGTCAGACCTCTCGTGATGCGCTCCTCCCCGTGGGCCACTCCTGACTTTCTGTCTCCCCATCCCCCCCAGTCTCCTGCATACTTGCTCTGTGTGTCCCGCTGAATCCCCCCCTCCTCTATCTTTAGTGCCATTTAGATCCAGAGGAGGAGCACAGCTATTCTGCTCACAGGACATGCAGGGAGAGAGGTGAGCTGAGGGAGGAACATCAGTTTGGGGTGGTAAGCTGAGCACAGTACCTGGCAAAGTTTAATGCCAGGAGGGAAGTTTATGTGGAAATATGTGAAGGGTTGGAATAGCAGCGAGTGTGTGTTGGAGCCCTGCAGAGTTTGCAGTCCCCCAAGCTAACATACATCTCCTAAGCAGGAACACATCACTATCTCCCCAAGCATTCTGTCCAGATAATGTGCAGTTCATTTATGACCTTTCCGTTTAACCCTGTGTTATCCAAACTCTGTTCAATGAAAAGTGTAAACTCACCACATAAACACTCTATATACAAAATAAAATTCCCCAATAAAGATCAGAACATGATGTTCACATTTGCATGGAAGCACAATTGAATGAATGCTGATTATTCAGAGAATTACCGTATTTATGTTTATTGAGGATTGTTTTTTTTATGTACTAACAGTTAAGCTTCATACACACAATACGAAAATTGGATGAAAAATACCACTTTTGAAGCGTTCGCGCATATGAGCGTATCATTTTTTTTTTTTTTGGTGGACGAGTGGATCTTGGGTGGGAGTTCCCACACTTTTTTCCCCAGGACTTGACCCCTGCTCTGTAGTGCCTGTTGGATTTTGCTTCTAATTCCCTTGTGGAGGCTTCCATTTCTGGATGGACATACCAAATTACATTGTTATTATCTTTTTATATGGACTATAAACTGAAGGACTTATGAATAAATGGTTGTGGAATGAATCATTTGAGTTTCCATTGTTTCTTATGGGGAAATTCGCTTTGATATACAAGTGCTTTGGATTACAAGCATGTTTCTGGAATGAATTATGCTCACAATCCAAGGTTTTATTGTATATCTCAGTTTACCAATCATTGGATGTGGCGGCTGCATTCGTTTTCTTTATTTTAAGGATTTTTATCCTCTGCTTTCACCTGGTGATCTGGCCAGTAACACGCCTTCTGCGCACGCCTTCACACTACGCGTATCGCATTCCCGGTCAAATTTTTGCATGTTTTTTGCACATTTAACCACTTACCCACTGGGCACTTAAACCCCTTCCTAACCAGACCAATTTTCAGCTTTCGTTGCTCTCACACTTTGAATGACAATTACTCAGTCATGCAAAACTGTACCCAAATTCATTCTGTGTCCTTTTTTTCACACAAATATAGCTTTCTTTTGGTGATATTTAATCACTGCAAAATTTTTATTTTTTGCGCTATAAATCAAAAAATACTGAAAATTTGGTTAAAAAAAAAAAAAAAAAATTCTTTGTCTCTATTAAAATTTATTGCAGAGTATTGGCAGAGTGTTGCAGTGTTGCACAGTATTGGCAGAGTATTGCACAGTATTGGCAGAGTATTGCACAGTATTGGCAGAGTATTGCACAGTATTGGCAGAGTATTGCACAGTGGTGGCAGAGTATTGCACAGTGGTGGCAGAGTATTGCACAGTATTGGCAGAGTATTGCACAGTGGTGGCAGAGTATTGCACAGTGGTGGCAGTGTATTGTACAGTGGTGGCAGAGTATTGCACAGTGGTGGCAGGGTATTGCACAGTGGTGGCAGAGTATTGCACAGTGGTGGCAGAGTATTGTACAGTGGTGGCAGAGTATTGCACAGTGGTGGCAGGGTATTGCACAGTGGTGGCAGAGCATTGCACAGTGGTGGCAGAGTATTGCACAGTGGAGGCAGTGTATTGCACAGTGGTGGCAGGGTATTGCACAGTGGTGGCAGGGTATTGCACAGTGGTGGCAGAGTATTGCACAGTGGTGGCAGTGTATTGCACAGTGGTGGCAGGGTATTGCACAGTGGTGGCAGGGTATTGCACAGTGGTGGCAGAGTATTGCACAGTGGTGGCAGTGTATTGCACCGTGGTGGCAGGGTATTGCACAGTGGTGGCAGAGTATTGCACAGTGGTGGCAGAGTATTGCACAGTGGTGGCAGAGTATTGTACAGTGGTGGCAGAGTATTGCACAGTGGTGGCAGTGTATTGCACAGTGGTGGCAGGGTATTGCACAGTGGTGGCAGAGTATTGCACAGTGGTGGCAGTGTAATTGCACAGTGGTGGCAGAGTATTGCACAGTGGTGGCAGTGTATTGCACAGTGCTGGCAGTGTATTGCACAGTGCTGGCAGAGTATCTGTCAATGACCAGCGCTGTGGGCACTACACATCCAGCCCACAGCGCTGGTCCCATCTCTCCCCCTCTCGCTTCTCCCCTCTCACTGTACCGAACGGTACAGAGAGGGAAGGGAGGAACCGGCGTCATGACGTGACGCTGGTTTGTGTACATGTGATCGCTCCGTCATTTGACGGAGCGATCACGTGGTAAACGGCCGCTATCAAGGGGCGTGCGGGAGCAAGTTTCTGGGAGGACGGAGAATAAGCCGACTGCGCTGTAGCCGTCTTTCGGCTATGGCCCGGTCGGCATGTGGTTAATGCATAGGGCAGCCCATTCACTTGCGGGTTGGAACAATGAATTGGGTTTGAGGTCCCTTTCACACTGGGGCGGTGTGGGCGTCGGCGGTAAAGCGGCACTATATTTAGCGCCGCTTTACCGTCGTTTTAACAGCGGTATTCGGCCACTAGCAGGGCGGTTTTAACCCCGCTAGCGGCCGAAAAAGGGTTAAAACCCCCGCAAAGCGCCGCTGCAGCGGTGCTTTGCCGGCGGTATTGCCGCGCTGCCCCATTGATTTCGGTGAATACACCGCTCCTTCACCGCTCCAAAGATGCTGCTAGCAGGACTTTTTTTACCGTCCTGCTAGCGCACCGCTCCAGGGTCAAAGCCCTCCGGCTTTCACACTGGAGTGAAAGGACCCGCTTTTTCCAGGCGCTATACAGGCGCTATTTTTAGTGCCGTAGCGCCTGAAAAACGCTTCAGTGTGAATGGGGCCTTATTGAAGGACGGTTTTGTAGCCCCAGTTTCACCATTGTGTTTGGGAAGTAGCAGATATTCCCTGGGAAGAGGTCATTGTCATTGTTGATATGACTATTAATTGCGGCTCAATAACAGTTATTAAACGGCATGAATGTGTTTCCAAACCTTCTGTGTCCTCCTCCGTTTTTCCCGAATGACTCATGGTGTATGGAACAAGCACAACAGATATTTTCCTACACAAGCTTCTTCTATCCAGCAAACTGTTTATATTTGTATGTCTAGAAATCCATCTGAATTTGTACGCTATTCAGGAGCCTCTAAGTGCAGAAATCAGACGGAGGATTGGGGGATGGGGAGTGGGGGTCCTGACTAACTCCCTGTTATCCCCGGACTCTGCTCACCTTACATTTAATACAGTAATTCCCTTTAACCCCTTCATGATAAAAGGGTAAAACAAATCTTAATGCCTGAACACAATTTTGCATGTGTTAGCAAAAATGGACATATCATCACAACTACTTTGTGTATCCGGGTGAATTATGCGGTGATCCTACCTGAAACACACTGACACTAAACTGACACTTATACTCATTTTGAAAACTCTTTTTTAAGCACCTCAATACCGAACACTTTTACCCCCTTCCTGCCCAGGCCAGTTTACTGTTTTCAGCTCTCTCCCACTTTGAATGACAACACTGTACCCAAATGTAATTGTTATATTTTTTTTGAGACAGATAGAGCTTTCTTTTGTTTTTGGTATAAAATTGTAATAAGTAATTTTTCTTCTTCACTGATGTGTGATAATGAGGCTGCACTGATGGGCACTGATGAGGCTACACTGATGAGGCTGCACTGATGGGCACTGATGAGGCTGCACTGATGGGCACCGATAGGCTGCACTGATGAGGCTGCACTGATGAGGCTGCTCTGATGAGTAGGCACTGATGGCCACTGATGAGATGGTACTGATGGACATTGATGAGGCTGCACTGATGGGCACTGATAGGTTGCACTGATAAGGCTGCGCTGATGGGCACTGATGAGGCTGCACTGAAGGGCACTGATAGGTTGCACTGATGATGCTGCACTGATGAGGCTGCTCTGATGAGTAGGCACTGATGGCCACTGATGAAATGGCACTGATGGGCATTGATGAGGCTGCACTGATTGGCACTGATAGGCTGCACTGATGGGCACTGATGAGGCTACACTGATGAGGCTGCACTGATGGGCACTGATGAGGCTGCACGGATGGGCACTGATAGGCTGCACTGATGAGGCTGCTCTGATGAGTAGGCACTGATGAGTAGGCACTGATGGCCACTGATGATATGGTACTGATGGACATTGATGAGGCTGCACTGATGGGCACTGATAGGTTGCACTGATAAGGCTGCGCTGATGGGCACTGATGAGGCTGCACTGAAGGGCACTGATAGGTTGCACTGATGATGCTGCACTGATGAGGCTGCTCTGATGAGTAGGCACTGATGGCCACTGATGAAATGGCACTGATGGGCATTGATGAGGCTGCACTGATTGGCACTGATAGGCTGCACTGATGGGCACTGATGAGGCTACACTGATGAGGCTGCACTGATGGGCACTGATGAGGCTGCACTGATGGGCACTGATAGGCTGCACTGATAAGGCTGCACTGATGGGCACTGATGAGGCTGCACTGATGGGCACTGATAGGCTGCACTGATAAGGCTGCACTGATGGGCACTGATGAGGCTGCACTGAAGGGCACTGATAGGCTGTACTGATGATGCTACACTGATGAGGCTGCTCTGATGAGTAGGCACTGATGAGTAGGCACTGATGGCCACTGATGAAATGGCACTGATGGGCATTGATAAGCTGCACTGATGGCCACTGATAAAGAGGCACTGATGAGGCTGCACTGATAATGCGGCACTGATGGGTACTGATAGGTGGCACTGATGGGCACTGGCACTGATAGGGCTGCACTGATAATCAGGGCACTAATGATCAGTGCCCTGATTATCAGTGTAAATGTCCCTTATCACAGGAAAGCCGGTTATCGACTTTCCTTTCCTCAGACAGTGACAGCACAGAGGAAAGGAAATACCGATAACTGGCATTTGTTTACATGTGATCAGCTGTGATTGGACACAGCTGATCACATGGTAAAGAGCCAACATCCGGGGGTTGCGCATGTGTAGCAAGAATGGGACTAGGTCTTGTGATGTTCTCCCCGGACAAGAGCGGTCCCGCCCAGCCGTCATTGTACAATGGGCCGGGAGGGGACTGCTTAAATCCTATTTAAAATCTCCTGACCCTGACCTTTGACCAGGGCCGGACTGGGAATAAAAACCAGCCCTGGAAAAAATTTTCATACCAGCCCCACGGCATTATTATACCAGCTCAAGAGCATAACGTCATTATTTTCTTGTTCATAAAAGGAAAAACCAGACATTTTAAAGCACATTTGAAGAGTGCACTATATATAGATAAGACAGATACATGGTACAGTGGCTGCGTTTGATGGCATAGTGGCAGCATTTAATGGGCACAGTGGTGGCAATTTATGGGTACGGTGGCTGCATTTGATGTTACAGTGGCTGCGTTTGATGGCACAGTGGCAGCATTTAATGGGCACAGTGGTGGCAATTTATGGGCACAGTGGCTACGTTTGATGGCACAGTGGCTGCGTTTTATGGGCACAGTGGTGGCAATTTATGGGTACAGTGGCTGCATTTGATGGCACAGTGGCTGCGTTTGATGGGCACAGTGGCTGTGTTTGATGGCACAGTGGCAGCGTTTAATGGGCACAGTGGTGGCAATTTATGGGCACAGTGGCATGCGTTTGAGGGCACAGTGGCTGCGTTTGATGGGCACAGTGGTGGCAATTTATGGGCACAGTGGTGGCAATTTATGGGTACAGTGGCTACGTTCGATGGCACAGTGGCTGTGTTTGATGGGCACAGTGGCTGCGTTTGATGGGCACAATGGCTGCGTTTGACGGCACAGTGGCAGTGTTTAATGGGCACAGTGGTGGAAATTTATGGGCACAGTGGCATGCGTTTGAGGGCACAGTGGCTGCGTTTGATGGGCACAGTGGTGGCAATTTATGGGCACAGTGGTGGCAATTTATGGGTACAGTGGCTACGTTCGATGGCACAGTGGCTGTGTTTGATGGGCACAGTGGCTGCGTTTGATGGGCACAATGGCTGCGTTTGATGGGCACAATGGCTGCATTTGACGGCACAGTGGCAGCGTTTAATGGGCACAGTGGTGGCAATTTATGGGCACAGTGGCATGCGTTTGAGGGCACAGTGGCATGCGTTTGAGGGCACAGTGGCTGCGTTTGATGGGCACAATGGCTGCGTTTGGCACAGTGGCAGCGTTTAATGGGCACAGTGGTGGCAATTTATGGGCACAGTGGCATGCGTTTGAGGGCACAGTGGCTGCGTTTGAGGGCACAGTGGCATGCGTTTGAGGGCACAGTGGCATGCGTTTGAGGGCACAGTGGCTGTGTTTGATGGGCACAGTGATGCAATTGATTATTTATTTATTTTCAGTTTGCGCCCCCCCCCCCCCCCCAAGAAATTGCAATGCTCTGTAAAAAATTTACTATTTTATTAGAGGGAGAGAGAGAGAGAGAGAGAGAGAGAGAGGGGGGGGGGGGGGGGGGAGAGGGGGGAGAGGGGGGGAGAGAGAGGGGGGGAGAGGGGGGGAGAGAGAGAGAGAGAGAGAGAGGGGCAGAGAGAGGGGCAGGCACCTTAATTCTTCTGATCCATGAGCGGCCGTCCACTTCTCCTATTCTCCTCGTGGAGACTAGTGGGCGGGCTGAATGGAAGAAGAAATCAGCGGTGCTGCGCTGCCGTGCGTGGTGCCGCACGGGCCGAATGCAGAAATCAGTCTTCTCATGCTCCTCCCCTCACAGATGATAGCAGTGTGTGCGGCGCGGATCAGAAGAGGAGATACAAGCGAGCGCGCCGCACACACTGTGTGTGGCAGCCAGGCTTCACTGCAAAGAGCGGCGGCCGCCGCTGCTGTTTTTTTTTTTTGCTGCGCTGACAGACGCTGCCAGACAAAAGGGGCCCCAGGGCACTGAGAGCAGGCGGCCTACCGGGAAATTTCCCGGTATCCCGGTAGGCCAGTCCGGCACTGCCTTTGACACTGACCTTCAACTTTAACCCTGGCACTGACCCATATCAAACCTTGATTTAGCTATTCTATATTTCTTTTTTATTTTTGTTCCTTATTTTTTGATACACTTTTGTTTATTTACATTTTTCTCCTCTAGCAAGGAGAAAACATGGAGCTAGTAGTTGGTTAAATGCCAACATCCCTGATTTTTATATATGTAAAAGAAAACCCCCATAATGGGACTTAAACGGCACTGAATCATTTCTACATGAATAGAAGGGGTCTTAGAATGATGAAAAAGGTTACAAAGTCTTTCTTCAATACACAGTATAAAAAATTATTGCAATACGATTAAAATGATTTCAGTAAAGTTTACACATTCAATGTACTCATATTGGGATCACCAAAACTGATTTTCTCTTACATGCTGGCAAAGAGAGAAAGATACAATGTATCTTTATCTCCATACAGAGGAGAAAGCATAGACAGGGTGGGCTTTACTGTGATTGATCACTGTGATAGTCAGTCAGAGACTATTACCAGGGCCGTCTTTAATATTGATTGGACCCTGGGCAAACATTTTCTTCCCCCCCCCCCCATGCAATTTCGCTCGCCACCTGCTCTGAGACATACAATAAATAGCAGCGAGACTTAAAATCAGTTTACTGCATCAGATCAGGCAGCGATTGCTATTGGTTGCCAGAGGTTACAGTGTATCATTACTGCTCACTGACTGGTTGCTAGAGGTTACAGTGTATCATTATGGCTCACTGACTGGCTGCTAGAGGTTACAGTGTATCATTACGGCTCACTGACTGGTTGCTAGAGGTTATAGTGTATCATTACCGCTCACTGACTGGTTGCTAGAGGTTACAGTGTATCATTACGGCTCACTGACTGGCTGCTAGAGGTTATAGTGTATCATTACCGCTCACTGACTGGTTGCTAGAGGTTACAGTGTATCATTACCGCTCACTGACTGGTTGCTAGAGGTTACAGTGTATCATTACCGCTCACTGACTGGCTGCTAGAGGTTACAGTGTATCATTACCGCTCACTGACTGGTTGCTAGAGGTTACAGTGTATCATTACCGCTCACTGACTGGCTGCTAGAGGTTACAGCACACTTTAAGGCTCACTGATTAATTGCTAGAGGTTACAGCACATGATTTCTGCTTGTTGATTGGTTGCTAGAGATTACTCTACAGTAATACTGCTCACTGATTGGTTGCTATAGGTTACAGCACATCTTCTCCTCACTGCAGGGGGGCATGATATACATATGAATGCCGCCTGTATTTACATATCAATGCTGCCGGCCTCAGCTATTTACATATGAATGCAACTGCTATTTACATATGAATGCTGCCGTTATTTACATATGATTGACGGTTATTTACATATAAACACAGAGTCTGCAGATGAGTCATCTGTACACAACAATAGGGCAGAGCTGGGCAGCATTAATAGCAGCACTTCACATGAGATATCGGGACACAGCAGGGGACTAAAACTTCAAGGGACAAGGGAATTTAAACTGGGATCGTTGGCAAGTATGAGGCATCTGCTATGGGCCCCACAACAAAGACAGGGCCCAGGGCAGCTGCCCCTTTTGCCCTGCCTTAAAGACGGCCCTGGCTTTTACAGTGATCAGGTGATTGGGAACTGGTTCCCAAGCATTAGTACAGGACCCAGAGCTGGATAACATGACCTGACCAGAACGTGACAATCCAATCCCAATTTTATTAAAAATTAGGTGATCATGGACTGAACCTTGGAGAATAGAGAAAATCCTACATTTCGGGTGATGTTAAAGCAGACATTTACCCCTTTTCTAATGTCCCTCCCTCCTCCACAATTGCCACACAAAAAATAAATAAATGGAGGGCTCATTCACCATTGAAGTACTGTCTGAAGAGTGATCCAGCTTTTTGCGCTGCTGGATTCTGCCAAAGTCTTCACTGCCAGGCTGCCCTGTCCACTTCTTGCACTGTGTCTGGCTGCCCTGTCCTTTTCCTATGCTGCTGAATTCTGTAGAAATCTTCACTGCCAGGCTGCCCTGTCCTCTTCTTGCACTGCTGGAGTCTGTAGAAATCTCCATTGTCGGTCTGCCCTGTCCTCTTCTTGCACTGCTAGTTTCTGTAGAAACCTTCACTGCCAGGCTGCCCTGTCCTCTTCTTGTGCTGTGTGGGGCAGCCCTGTCCTCTTCTTGTGCTGTGTGGGGCTGCCCTGTCCTCTTCTTGTGCTGTGCAGTCTGTAGAAATCTTCACTGCTGGGCTGCCCTGTCCTCTTGTGCTGTGTGGGGCTGCCCTGTTCTCTTCTTGTACTGTGCAGGGCTGCCCTGTCCTCTTCTTGTGCTGTGTGGGGCTGCCCTGTCCTCTTCTTGTGCTGTGCGGGGCTGCCCTGTCCTCTTCTTGTGATGTGCATGGCTGTCCCGTCCTCTTCTTGTGCTGCTGTATTCCATAGAAATTCTTCACTGCCGGGCTGCCCTGTCCTCCTCTTGCACTGCTGGAGTCTGTAGAAATCTTCACTGTCGGTCTGCCCTGTCCTCTTCTTGCACTGCTGGTTTCTGCAGAAATCTTTACTGCAAGGCTGCCCTGTCTTCTTCTTGCGCTGTGCGGGGCTGTCCTGTCCTCTTCCTGTGCTGCTGGATTCTGTAGAAATCTTCACTGCCGGGCTGCCCTGTCCTCTTCTTGTGCTGTGCGGGGCTGCCTTGTCCTCTTCTTGCGCTGTGCGGGGGTGACCTGTCCTCTTCCTGCGCTGCTGGATTCTGTAGAAATCTTCACTGCCAGGCTGCCCTGTCCTCTTCTTGCACTGCTGGAGTCTGTAGAAATCTTCACTGTCCGTCTGCCCTGTCCTCTTCTTGCACTGCTGGTTTCTGTAGAAACCCTCACTGCCAGGCTGCCCTGTCCTCTTCTTGTGCTGTGCAGGGCTGCCCTGTCTTCTACCTGTACTTCTGGATTCTGTAGAAATCTTCACTGCCAGGCTGCACTGTCATCTTCTTGTGCTGTGCGGGGCTGCCCTGTCCTCTTCTTGCACTGTGCGGGGCTGCCCTGTCCTCTTCTTGCACTGTGCGGGGCTGCCCTGTCCTCTACCTGTACTTCTGGATTCTGTAGAAATATTCACTGCTGGGCTGTCCTGTCCTCTTCCTGCACCGTAGAGGTTAACAGCTTTGCATCTCTAGGCTCAATTGCACCAAAAATGATCCAACAGAGACATGGCCCCTCCTGCCTTCTCCTCCAAGGAGAAACGTTCTTTCACTGATTACACTGTCAGTAATCACATTTCACAATCTGATAAGGGGGGGGGAGAGAATCCTGGGATCTATCAGACCCTTGCTTGTTGCAGACAGGTCCCCTTGATATCAAACTCAACAAAGTTGTATCCAACATCCCAGCTCACAGAATTGCCTTACTAAGCCTTCTGGGGAATAAATATGACTAAATGAAGATGGTTACTTAAAGCAGTAATTAGGCTAATTAGGTACAATATTTACAGAGGTGGTTTATGATATTCTAATTAATTTGATTTAAATATACAGATTGGATTGTGTGGAGCTGAATAGTATCAGAGATGGGTGTTCGAGGTCCAGACTTTGGGCCGAGTTTGTGAAGAAAAAAAAATACACCAGTGTGTTCCCTGATTCCAGCACTGCGCATTCTCAAGAGTTCAATAAATATTGTACAATAGATAGCCATATACAAAAAAAAATCCCTCCAGCACACTTCATTGCAGATCCCTACCTTACTCAATATGTTGGAGAAATTGATGTTTCCTTTACCACGTCCTTTCTAAAGTGACTGCACAGTTGCAAGGTCTGCCTTCGCTGGCACCACCTGAGCAGCCTCTGTTGTATTCGGAAAAGGGGCAGCAACTGCGTCAATTTTATATCCTTAAAAGAAACCTCGCTTGTGAACCTAATCCCCAGTAAAAAGATGAAAAAGAAGGTAGCACGCCATGAGATATTTATCATAGCAACAACTTTTGCACTTACAAATAAAGAGAATGTAACTGCCCAGTAGGTAAAACAGTTCTGAATGGCTAAAACACACTTCTGGGATTGGCATGTAGCTCCGCCCGACGTGTTCCGTCAGAAATTATGTCTTTCGTTCCTTGTCTATAGCAGTGTTTTTCCACCTTTTTTTCAGTCGCTCTTTAAAATTATGGACAGTCTCGAGGCACCTTCCAAAATGATGGACAGTCTTGAGGCATCCCATTCTAAAATGTAAAAACTATTCTAAATGTTTTACATAATACAGCAACATCCACACACGTAGGACACCCAATGTTAGAGGTGATTTATTCTTCCAAAGCAAATACACTTTTGCAAACTGGTACTGGTTAGTATTCTGGTGTTTCTCTTCTCCCTCGGTTTTTCGCCATCACCTCATCCCTTTAAACCCGAACACATATTAATTACACAGGTTCTGTGGCTGATTAAGGTGGTAATTAAACTCACTTGGTGCCTTATCTGCATTTAAGTATCCTCAGAACCTGTGTAATTCAAAGGTGTTTGGGTTTAAAGGGATGAGGTGGCAATCATATTTGACCCTCCCTTGCCTCTCTCCATCAGCTTTGGGCTCTCATTAGCTAAGTGATGGAGAAAAACCGAGGGAGAATAGAAACACCAGAATACTAATAGAATACTAATAACTAATAGTTTTTACATTTTAGAATGGGATGCCTCAAGACTGTCCATCATTTTGGAAGGTGCCTCGAGACTGTCCATAATTTTAAAGAGCCACTGAAAAAAAGGTGGAAAAACACTGCTATAGACAATTAAACTGTGCATAGGCACGAAAGACATCATTTCTGACGGAACACGTCAGGCGGAGCTACATGTCGTTCCCAGAAGTGTGTTTTAGCCATTCAGAACTGTTTTACCTACTGGGCAGTTACATTCTCTTTATTTGTAAGTGCAAAAGTTGTTGCTATGATAAATATCTCATGGCGTGCTACCTTCTTTTTCATCTTTTTCACTGGGGATTAGGTTCACAAGCGAGGTTTCTTTTAAGGATATAAAATTGATGCAGTTTCTGCCCCTTTTCTAAATACAACAGAGGCTGCTCAGGTGGTGCCAGCGAAGGCAGACCTTGCAAATGTGCAGTCACTTTAGGAAGGACGTGGTAAAGGAAACATCAATTTCTCCAACTCTATGGTCAAACAAGGATGATATGCAGGCAACTGACATCCTCCTTATCAAATGATGATGTCATTGGTGGATAGAAGGTCAGCTGCTAGAAGGTTGTAATGGTGCACAATGAAAACCTGTGGCTTTGTGTAACTAAAAGGCAGGTTTCATCCACACACCGGCTTGTATACAATTTTGGGGCAATTTTTAGGCATTTTACCAAGGCACCCCTGAAGAAACCTCAAGGCACTCCAGGGTACCTGGGCACCCTGGTTGAAAAAGGCTGATCTACAGTTGTAAGTGCATTTTTGAGGAAGGAAGCAGAAAGGGAAAGCACCACTATGTGTGGTAGGACAGGTACAATTTATTATACCCCTAAATAGGGCTAAAGCCCTCGGGCTCTCACACTGCAGACAATGGAGCAACAGTTTTAGGGCGGATTGCAGGCGCTATTTCTAACGCTATAGCGCATGCAAAACGCCCTCAGTGTGAAAGGGGTCTTAGATGCTAACTCAGCAAAAATTAAACTCATATAACAATGATTTTGTTTGCAGTTCTTTCCAGAAAAACACAGCCAATGACTGAGGAGTTGAGATCGTTGTCGATGTTCTGTAAACCAATACAATACTCCAGTTTGCTATAATGCAAATGCAAAAATGTATTAAATAGCGTTTTTGGTTTGTGGTGCTCTGATGTAGTCTAGTTCCGCTTTAAACATTCTATTTTGTAATTTCTTTTTTTTTTTTTTATTCTCAACTTTATTTTTATTTTATTATTACGTTTCTATTTACATTTTTTTGCAAGTTTAAGAAAATTGTAGAAGCTGCAGTCTGAGATTTAAAATTAAGAATAAAACCATACTGTAATAAAAAAAAAATTAAGATTAAAATAAAGTTGAGGATAAAAAATAAATAAATTATATAATGGAATGTTCAAAGTTGAACTAGACTGCACAAACCGCACAAACCGCACAAACCAAAAACACTATTTCATTTATTTTTAATATTCAAAGCAAACTCCCCCAGCCATCCATGTCTATTATTTTGTTGACAAATCCCTGCCCCCCCCCCCCCCCCCGCTAGCATTTCAGCCCTTTCCACCAGCCATGATCTGCCTGCATTGCAGAGACCCAGGGCCGTCTTTAATATTGGACCCTGGGCAAAACTTTTCCTGCCCCCCCCCCCCCCCCCCCCCCCCCCCCCCCCCCCCCCCCCCCCCCCCCCCCCCCCCCCCCCCCCCATGCAGTTTTGCTCTCCACCTGCTCTGAGACATACAGTAAATAGCAGCTAGACCAAAATCAGTTTACTAAATCAGATCAGGCAGCAATTGTGATTCATTGTATCATTACCGCTCACTGACTGGTTGCTAGAGGTTACAGCACACATTACGGCTCACTGATTAGTTGCTAGAGGTTACAGCACGTGATTTCTGCTTTTTGATTGGTTGCTAGAGATTACTGTGGATATGACCTCAGGAGGGCATGATATACATATAAATGCCGCTGGCCACCGCTATTTACATATGATTGGCGCCACTATTTACATATGAATGCCAGTAATTTACATGTAAACACAGGGTCTGCAGGTGAGACATCTGTACATAACAATAGGGCAGAGCTGGGCAGCATTAGTAGCAGCACTTCACACTGAGATATTGGGACACAGCAAGGGACTAAAACCTCAAGGGACGAGGGAATTTAAACCAGGATAGTTGGCAAGTATGAGGCAGCTGCTTTGGGCCCCACAATAACGACAGGGCCAAGGGCAGCTGCCCCTTTTGCCCTGTCTTAAAAACAGCCCTGCAGAGACCCATTTATGAGGGGGGTGAAACTAGGGAAAGCAAAACATAAACTTCATCTTTAACTCCTTGTGGACTGCCCCAAGTACATATACTGCGAGGCAGCAGTTCCTCTATGCAGAATCACGTACGGGTAGGTAAATATGCACATCCGGGTCTGATTGTACACAGCGGGAGCCAACCCGATGTCCGCCGGGACCCGCCGATCATTCCCGACAGAGGCAGAACAAGGCAGATCGCCGTTCTGTTAGTAGGGAAGACAGAGATCCTATGTTTCTGCTAAGCAGGAACACGCATCTCTGTCTTCCCACAGTACAAGCACCTCCCCCACAGTTAGCAATCACTCCCTATGGACACATTTAACCCTTTGATCACCCCTGATGTTAACCCCGTCCCCTTCCCAGCCAGTGTCATTAGTACAGTGACAGTGCATACTTTTTAGCACTGAGCACTGTATTGGTGTCACTGGTCCCCAAAAAAGTATCAAAAGTGTCAGTTATGCCACGTACACACGATCTGACTTTTCGGCCGGACTATCCGCCGGATAGTCCGATAGTGTGTACGGGGCATAAGTGTCTGATTTGTCCGCCGCAATGTCATAGTCCTGCTATAAGTTGCTGATCTCCACTATTACTAGTAAAATATCCCATAGTTTGTAGATGCTATAACTTTTGCGCAAACCAATCATTGTACGATTATTGGGATTTTTTACCAAAATAATGTAGCGGAATACATATTGGCCTAAATTGATGAAGAAATTGGGGGGGGGTAAATCTTTCAGAGATGAAGTGGTTAAATACAAGGAAGTGTAATGCATCCTCAGCATTTTACAAACTGAATCGTGCATTGTATGGTTTTACTATGGCTAATGCTACTCATAAAGTAAAGGATATTTAATCTACTAACAAGAGGATGTAGAATTTAGCCCACACTGCATAAAAATTGTTTGCTTATGCTTCACATTACCTGTAACCATTCATTCTGCATAGCTGCGTTGTCAGGATGCTGGGAAGAGCAGGTGCCGGATGTTGTTCTCACCTTTACTAAGAAATGTCTAATTGAGGGAGAGAACACATCACGTGTGGCTTTACCTTACAAATGCCATTGTGCTCTGGATAAAGTACACATGAGCAGCTGTTTACACTGCGGAATGTTTGTACAGAGTGTTGTTATGGTCGATTCTTCACACTCTGCAAACGGTACGTTCACCCGTATGTCCTCCATGACTGTCTGAAATTCTCACTTAGTTTAGAAAGCCCAGACGGTTTCTGAGTTCCACCAAATCTATTTAAGAGGCCCCTCAAGAAACATGATAATTGTCTCTTCTTCTGTTTCTCACTTCCTCTCTCTTTTCTCCTGGACATCTGACCATCACAACTATATGAGACAGGGCTGCCAAAAAGGAGGTAATGGCAGTATTCCTGTACTGGGCCCAGGCCCCCTTGGGTCAGCAAGGGAGCCCATGCTTTCTCCAGGACTCAAGTGTTGGAATGCTCCTTCCAGCACTTGGCTCCCCACCTATGCACATCTCCTGCCCAATCATATGAGCATAGTTCCAGAGGTGATATCACCGCACAAGTGGTGGCACAGGACACAGAGCAGGAAACCCCAAGGTCTAAATCGGGCACTGGGTGCATTCACCCATATGTCCTCCATGACTGTCTGGAGTTCTAACTTAGTTTAGAAAGCCCAGAAGGTTCCTGAGTCCACCAAATCTATGTAAGAGGCCCCTCAAGAAACATGATAATTGTCTCATCTTCTGTTTCTCACTTCCTCTCCTCATTTCTCCTGGACATCTGACCATCAAAAACTATATGAGCCAGAGCTGCCAATAAGGGGGTACCAGCAGTACTCCTGTAGTGGGCCCAGGCCCCTTGGATCAGCGGGGGAGCTCAGGCTTTGTCCCAGACTCAAGTGTTGAAATACTCCTTCCAACAATTGGCTCCACACCTATGCACACACTACTAATAGAGTGATTTCCTTCCCAATTATATGAGCATAGTTCTAGAGGTGATGTCCCCACACAAGTGGTGGCACAGGACACAGAGCAGGAAACCCCAAGTAAATATGGCACTGGGCGCGTTCACCCATATGTCCTCTATGACTGTCCGGAGTTCTAACATAGTATAGAAAGCCCAGAGAGTTCCTGAGTCCACCAAATCTATGTAAGAGGCCCCTAATGAAACATGATAATTGTCTCATCTTCTGTTTCTCACTTCCTCTCTCTTTTCTCCTGGACATCCGACATGGGTCAGCAAGGGAGTCCAGGCTTTGTCAAGGAATCAAGTGTTGGAATGCTCCTTATAGCACTTGGTTCCTCACCTATGCACACACTACTGATAGAGTGATTTCCTGCCCAATCATAGGAGCATAATTCCAGAGGTGATGTTACCACACAAGCGGTGGTGCAGGACACAGAGCAGAAAACAGGTATGTATGCTCTGCGTCTCCCACTGAATGCCAGTGCTTTTTGTGAGAGAGTGGGGGAGACATACCAAAATACCACTGACCACATACCACTGATTACCAATATTTTTGGGAAGGAAGGTGAGGGGAGACACAACTTATCACCAATGCTTTTGGGTGGAGATATACCACTGTCCACCAATGCTTTTCAAGGGAAGGTGGCATTGGAATACCACTGACCACCTGTGCTTTTCGCGTGAAGAAAGAGGGGGGCGGGGGCTGGGAAATATCACTGATTTATCAATGCTTTTGAAGGTGAGGTTATATTGGAATACCACTGATCTCCAGTACTTTTCATGTGGGAAAGGTGGGGTTTGAATACTATTGCTTTTCACACAGGAAGGTTGAGGGGAATATTTCTGACCACCGATGCTTATCATAAAGGGACTGGTGGATGGGCTGTACAGGGCTCCATGATTTTTACGGGAAGCCCTAATATGAGCTCGCAGACATCCCATTCCTAGAACCATTGCCATTTTTATGGAGTTGGTCCTCCAGCCAGTCCCCTGATGGCATCATCTGTGATGAAGCACGTAGGGAAGGGCCATAGGATGTGACGTCATCACACATGTGCATTGCAGTTGGCTGTTGACTGTTGAGGAACAGTCTGCCTATTTCGAAGCTTGTTTTATACAGTATCAATATATTCAATGTGAGTGCACACTTTTATTTTAAATAAAACAGATGGTTTTAAATACTGTGACACTATTCGGTTGTCTCTTGTGTCTTTCTTCCATTTTGTTTGTCCCACTCAAAGGGATACAGCAGCTGAGCTATTAACCCTCATAAGTGCTGATGACCATTTTGCAATAATGGTCATATAAATCTGATAAGCAGTTCAGATGTATGCTTTCACACTGTGTTGGGAATATTATCACTTACTGGGAGGCACAAATTGGAGTTGGCCATGCATTTTCAACAGCATTCACGAGTGTGGGACTTTTATATGTACACTTTTGGTGTCATAATTTCGATTGTATTGGATTTTGATTGGTCACAAATTGATCAAAGTATGTATAACTCACACATAATACAGGTTTCCAGTGAAAAGTTCTTTTGAGATCATTTAAGTGAGATAATAATTATTCTAGCATATGGTTTATATGGTTGTTTGCACAGATATATTGGATTGCCAATCTTTGATATCACTTTTCAGTAGCCCCCACCCACCCAAATGTCAGCTATACCAGCCCCACTCTTCTGGGAAGGATTTCCTCAAGATGTTGGAGGGTTTCTGGGTAAACTTGTGCCCATTTGTTGGATGAGAAAACCTGGCTCACAAGTAGCGTAACCCTACTGAGCAGGTGTTTAGTAGGGTTAAGGTCAAAGTTCTGTGCAGGACACTTGAGTTCCTCCACATCAAAGTGGTCGAACCATGTCTTTATGGAGCTGGCTTTGTACTCAGGGTCACAGTCATGCTGAAACAGAAAAGGGTCCTCTCCAAACTTACCACAAGGTCTGTTACCTGTGGGAATTTGTGCCAATTTTTAAAGCCAAGCTTTTTTTTTTTAGGAAGAAAACAGACACTCACTGGAGATGATGTACTTGCTGCTCACCCCTGGGGTATAAAAAGAAAAAAGAAAAGGAGTCCCCACAAGAGGGATCGGTGGGGTTTTTAGGCAGCGTTTGGAAATAAGTTCTCTGGGATACAACGTTGTATTCTAAATATAAATCTTTATTGGATTAAAGATGTCGCATGTGTGACATGGTGGATAAAAATAGGAGACATGGGTCCCAAATGAAAATGGTAAAAACAATACAGAAATTTAAAATTACACTAACAGACAAGATACTTTTACAGCAGTATGGTTTATACAGCCAGATATTGGGGGTAAAAGTGGACCTGACGCATTTCGACCCGTTTTGGAGAGGGTCTTCCTCAAAGGTAGTTTGTCCAGTGTGTAGATTTCTGGTAGATTACTCCATGTGTATAGTGAGGTTCCTTCTGAGCGGGTATTCCTGTGTCCCAGGTAGGGCCCGCTCCGACGCCCCCCAGCGGGCGCGCGGTAGGCCGGGTGAGGTGATCCAGCAACGGGACTTACGAGGGGTCACGTCCAATGATTTGACCTCCCACAGGACCGTATATGGGCCGGCAGGTAGGGAAGGGGGGAGGGGAGGATAAGGGGAAAATTTGCTTGAATTCCCCTATTGTGCGCACCTAGTAGAGTTAGTAAGTCTTTCTCGGACTGCGCTATGTATCTAGAGTCCCATATTTTGCAGACCAAAGTGCGCTGTATAAGTTACAGGCTCCGGAAGCGGGATGCACAGTTATGCTTGTGTGTCGTGGCTCTTGGATCCTCAAATGGAGGATTATCCTCCCCTCCCCCCCTTCCCTACCTGCCGGCCCATATACGGTCCCATGGGAGGTCAAATCATTGGACGTGACCCCTCTTAAGTCCCGTTGCTGGATCACCTCACCCGGCCTACCGCGCGCCCGCTGGGGGGCGTCGGAGCGGGCCCTACCTGGGACACAGGAATACCCGCTCAGAAGGAACCTCACTATACACATGGAGTAATCTACCAGAAATCTACACACTGGACAAACTACCTTTGAGGAAGACCCTCACCAAAACGGGTCGAAACGCGTCAGGTCCACTTTTACCCCCAATATCTGGCTGTATAAACCATACTGCTGTAAAAGTATCTTGTCTGTTAGTGTAATTTTAAATTTCTGTATTGTTTTTACCATTTTCATTTGGGACCCATGTCTCCTATTTTTATCCACCATGTCACACATGCGACATCTTTAATCCAATAAAGATTTATATTTAGAATACAACGTTGTATCCCAGAGAACTTATTTCCAAACGCTGCCTAAAAACCCCACCAATCCCTCTTGGGGAGCTTTTTTTTTTAGAGCCAGGTTTTCTCAGCCAAACTGATGTTGGCTGAGAAAACCTGGAACACCATTGGCATTCCAATTCATCCCAAAGGTGTTCAGTGGGGTAAGTTTAGGGCTCTGTGCAGACCATTCAAGTTCCTCCTCTCCAAATCGGTCAAACCATGTTTTTTCTAAGCTGGCTTTATATATGGGGACACAGTCATATTGAAACAGAAAAGGGTCTTCTCCAAATTGTTACCACAAGGTCTGTTGCCTGTGAGAATTTGTGCCCATTTTTAAAGACAGGCTCTAATGTTGGCTGAGAAGACTGGGCTCACCATTGGCATCCCAATTCTTGCAAAGGTGTTCAGTAGGGTTGAGGTTACGGCTCTGCATAGGACACTCAAGTTCCTCCACACCAAACTGGTCAAACCATGTCTTTATGGAGCTGGCTTTGTACACAGGACACAGTCATGCTGGAACAAAAAAGGGTCTTCCCCAAACTGTTACTACAAGGTTGGAAGAGTACAGTTGTCTAAAATGTATTTGTATGTTGTTTGTAAGTGGAGATTATATGGCTACGTGCTTGATTTTATGGTTTTGGAATGAGATGTCCAACAAGCTCATTTGTTGATCAGGTCCGACAAGCATATGTTTAATAGTCAGGTGTCCAGAAAGTATTATAGAGTAATTGCTGTGTGTGGAGAAGAACTCTAGCACAATAGAAGGAATACAAACATCTGCAGCTTGACTGGAGCCCTGCAAAGTTGTGATTTCCCCATTTTTGGCATCACCCAAGCCCTGTCCAAATTCCTACATCTTCCTGCTGATTGCAGTGTATACTCTCCTGGCCACTGCATCAATGGTCCACTTAAATCACTATTTGGACACACCCAGCAGCTGGCATCGCTCAATCAATGGCCAGGATCTCTACCATGCTGAAGAAGTCCCTCACAGCTTTTTTACATTTGGAACATAAGGGAGAACCCAACTTCAGCTTCCACATGCAAGAATTCCGCTGCAATGATAACCATCTTATCTTTTCTACTCCTAGTATTGAACAACATTTTTACATTCCCATTTGTCAGCCAGGGAGTGCAAGCACAGATTTAATTTTTCCTTCTTACAGTACTTTGTACATTTTTTTTCCCTCAGTGACTGATACAATTATTTGCAGAAGTGAGCAGCGAGGGCAGAGTGCTGGGTTATTCCCTGCTCTGGTGTCTGTTTTTTTTTTTTCTGTGTGGGTTCTGTACTGCAATGCAGCAAGTTCCAGCTCTGCAAAACAGCAGCTCAGGAGATGTGACGGAGCAAGACGGAGCACGCAGGGCGCACACAGCAGCAGCGATCACACAGAGCCAGGAGCCGCTCTCATTAAAACCCCCCCAGAGCTCCTCCAGGATTTGGAGAAGAATAAGAGAAGTCCAGGAACTCTGTTGTGTGATCTTATCAAAGTCAAATCCAGAGCATTGCAGGGATTCACTGTAATCTCTGTGTACCGACAAATCCCTCTCCAGCAAGGGCTGAACTTTCATAGATGGTTGAACACTCTTCATCATCATCATCCTTATGTGCCATTTATCATGATGGCATAGACATGAGATTCCAGAATACACAATGATTCTTGCGGCTCAGGATGGAATAATTACTCACCCCTTCCTAAATCTAGGTTAAAGCTGAACTCCAGGAATGATCTGTATTGCATAGTTACATTTGTCCAGCTTGGCACATGTAAGTATGTATATCCTATACCCATGGCCAGGACTAAAAAGGGCAGAAGGGAAAGCTGCCATGGCTGCAGTGTTTTTAGGTGTTTGGGGGGGGGGCCATGAGGCAGCAACATTCATACACACTAAGAGCCCACCCTCACTCCTTCCATTCTTTGAGAGCCCTACCTCACCCCTTTCATTCTTTGAGAACCCAACCTCACCCCTTCCATTCTTTGTGAGCCCACCCTTACCCCTTCCATTGTTTGAGAGCCCACCCTCGCTCCCTCTATTTTTTGAGAGACCACCCTCGCTCCCTCTATTCTTTGAGAGACCACCCTCACCCCTTCTATTCTTTGTGAGCCCATCCTCATCTCTTCCATTCTTTGAGAGCCCACCCTCATCCCTTCCATTCTTTACTGACTCACTTTGCTGCCTGGGGGCTGCCCTACCTGACAGGAGAAGCCTGAGCAGAGGAGAAGTACTGTCTCTGGTGGTGAGGTCCTAGTCTGCACCATTTTTTGAGATTCCACCCTTACTCCTTCTATTC
Source organism: Lithobates sylvaticus (assembly GCA_028564925.1). NCBI lineage: Eukaryota > Metazoa > Chordata > Amphibia > Anura > Ranidae > Lithobates > Lithobates sylvaticus. Next base: position 65,242,125 of record CM053038.1, read on the forward strand.
TTTGAGAGACCACCATCACCACTTCCATTCTTTGAGAGCCCACCCTCATCCCTTCCATTCTTCACTGACTCCCTCTACTGCCTGGGGGCTGCCCTACTTGACAGGAGGAGCCTGAGCAGAGGAGCAGTGATGTTTCTGGTGGTGAGGTCCTAGTCTGCACCATTTTTGAGAGTCCACCCTCACTCCTTCCATTTTTTGAGAGACCACCCTCACTCCTTCCGTTCTATGAGAGTCTACCCTCACTCCTTCCATTCTATGAGAGTCCACCCTCACTCCTTCCATTCTTTGAGAGCCCACCCTCACTCCTTCCATTCTTTGAGAGCCCACCCTCACCCCTTACATTCTTTGATAGCCCACCCTCATCCCTTACATACTTTACTGACTCACTCTGCTGCCTGGGGGCTGCCCTACCTGACAGGAGGAGCCTTAGCAGAGGAGCAGTGCTGTCTCTGGTGGTAAGGTCCTAGTCTGCACCATTTTTTGAGAGACCACCCTCACTCCTTCCATTCTATGAGAGTCCACCCTCAACCCTTCCATTCTTTAAGAGCCCACCCTCACTCCTTCCATCCTTTTGAGAGCCCACCCTCACTCCTTCCATTCTTTGAGAGCCCACCCTCACCCCTTACATTCTTTGAGAGCCCACCCTCATCCCTTACATTCTTTACTGACTCACTCTGCTGCCTGGGGGCTGCCCTACCTGACAGGAGGAGCCTGAGCAGAGGATCAGTGCTGTCTCTGGTGGTAAGGTCCTAGTCTGCACCATTTTTTGAGAGACCATCCTCACTCTTTCCATTCTATGAGAGTCCACCCTCAACCCTTCCACTCTTGTAGAGCCCACCCTCATCCCCTCCAATCTTTACTGACTCTGCTGCATGGGGGCTACCCTACCAGACAGGAGGAGCCTGAGCAGAGGAGGGGGGATGTCTCTGGTGGTGAGGTTCTAGTCTGCACCAGTGGCATACCGGCACTGGGAGTGCCAGCTGGCCACCTAAAAGTTCCTTTTTTGTTGCACTTTGCAAAAAAAAGGCAGACGTGGTTCTGTAGTGAAAGTATTATAACAGCAGAAGATGATCAGGGAGCCCACATCGGGGGTGGGGAAGGGGTGCAGTGTGGCATATTTGCCCAGGGCACTGGATGACCTTGTCCAGGCACAGACATGATTGGTCGCTGGAGAAGCTGGAAAATCACTGTAGACATGTCTAGAATGTTATGTATACCAAAGCTGTTCACGAGAGATACTTACCTCTTGTTTTCTGAAGAAGCGAGATTGACCTGAAAAACATGTTGAAAAGAAAGTATTCACACCTACCTAAACAAGATAGAAATGCATACTGCATTTGCTTATGTGGTTGGTGTTTCACCCTAGGAGAGGAAAATTACATTTAGTGCACCCCAGTAGGAGCTGCTGGTAAAGGCAGTCCTATTTCCCCTGAGATCACACACACAGCCAAGTGCATAGCATTTTCTCACTCCTCCACTGACTTCAAAAACAGTCTAGAGGTTTATTTTTTTAATTGGAAACATTGAACTGGGATAGGGAGAGGGAGTATGGGATCCCCTAATAAACTGTAGAACTCAACAACTTAAGGATGCTTCAACTTTCTGGCTGTACATTACGAAAATGAAAGTCCCACAGCATCTCTATGCTGATGGTGACCAATACTCCTTCCAGAATTTAAAAGCTACAAACAGTCACTAACTGTTCAGCAATGGGGTTGCTTACTCACTTAGCCGGAGGATCATAGTTTGCCTCCTGCCACTATCCACCAGGATCTTAATAGTGAGGGAGTTGTAGGCTCACACCACCACAGGACAGCTGGACTCCTTTCCACATCCTGGCTCTCTCCAGTGAGCTTCTCCAGACTCAACTTGATCCTTGGACTTAAGTTTGCAACTATGCCCACAAGCAAAACCTAGCTGGGACATTGGTGTCTTCCTGGTGGATCCTTACATAAATCTGCAAGTGCAGTTGCTTCAGAGCTTAGTAAATGAGTTGAAGCTTCACTTTAAAGGGATAGAAAAAAACAGCATTTTTGCTTGGACATGATGGTCTGAAAAAGTTGTACAAAAGTTGGTAATATATGATACTCCTCCCAAAGATACTCTATTTGGTGTGGCATGCCCCTCTGTATATACCACAAAAATTCTTCAAAATAATTGAATCCATTCTTAATTCCTTTATATGGGGCCACAGCAGACACAAATTATCTTGGAGAACCCTGAAGAACCCAGTGACAATGGGAGGAGCCGCTCTTCCAGATTTTCAGGACTATTATCTTGCCTACCAACTGTCCAATTTCTACCATTTTGACAAAAACGAGCTAGCAAGATACAAACTACTACTCTGTGAGTGCCCTGGCAACCCAGCCTATACCCCTCTTCAGTCAGTCCTTAGAACCCCTATTGACAAGATGCCCCTCCCAACACAAAACGGACATGCTGACACACCACCGCAGAGTATGGCGGATGGCACTACAAAAACTCGGGACCCCACAGGTTCACTCTCACACCCCTCTGTGGTTCAACACACACTTACCCCAATTATTGTCTATTCCAGACCCAGTGGTGTGGATACGCCATGGGATCCTGTATATACACCAGATCATGACCACTGCGGGACTTAAAACATTCCAATCGCTAAAGGACAAATTTTCCCTCCCCAATTGCCTCCGCTTCAGGTATCTACAACAAAAGTTGGTAATACTGAATTTGTAAAATGATGGCTATAGCTGTGCTACACCCCATTAGGTCTAGATGCCAGTTGGCTAAAAGGGGCAAAAAGTTACGATTTGCATGACCCTGCCCACTTACCCATAAATAATAATGGCATGTTATAAGAAGTACTTTAGAGGTGGGGTTTTGTCGGTTACCTTTGTCCCACCTCACTGCAACCTCAATGGTTGTATTATTCTATTGTGTTAATCATGTAGATCCAAAGGTGTGCCAGTGCCGGTGTTGGTTCTGGTGCCGGTGTTGGTTCTGGTGCCTAAAGGAGAGGAGAATGATTACTTTGAAGACTTAATAATGTAAAGCTTTGTTCACTTTGAATATCCAATCATGTGTCAGGAATGACAAAAAAATAAGATTTTGGTGTGCACCAGATGGCACATAATCAAGGTTCTATCTACACCGATACATATGAAGTGCCATCACACAGTGTCTTATCGGTAGTCGGCAATTGGTGGGATTTCTGTGTAAATCTGCTCTTGACACAGCAACGTTTCCTGATCGGGAGAGTGGCAGACAGATTGTTGATGATGATAATACATTGTGACATGGCAAACTCGCCTAGAGAGAATTCCACCACAGACATTCCTCCGCAGACAGCCCGGCTCCTCTGTGCTAAAGCATCTGTCATTCCTTTGTTCTCTCGGAATGTTCTCATGTCAAATAGTTAAGTTCAATATCCTCTCGGTTTCCTCATGTATCAAAGTCTTTCAGACAAACAGTCAGTATTGCTTCAGCCAATCAACCAGGCCAGCACATGGTTATAATAACATATGATGGATGAGAGCTGGGATCTGATTGGCTGCTTAGGGGCAGTGTAGACAGTCCTTCAGAAAGGTGCTTTGATAAACCAGGTCTGATATTGTCTCAGAATCCATTCAGATTGGAGTGAAGAGATAGAAAGATAGACAGAAAAGAAGAATTTATAATAATAATAATGAAATATAATAGATATATAATTAGATAGAATAGAATAGAGTAATATACTGTATACTAGCTAGAGATAGATAGATAGATAGATAGATAGATAGATAGATAGATAGAGAAGAAAAAGAAGAATAAATAAAAATGATGCTAATAATAATAATAATTATTATTATTAGTATACAATTAGATAGATTAGATAGCTCCGGGTTCTCCTTTTGCGGTGGATTTGGTTACATTGTATACATTCTGTTGGGGGGAGGGGGTCCCTCACGTTCCCCTTGCTCCGGGTTCTCCTCTTGCAGTGGATTTGGTTACATTGTATACATTCTGTTGGGGGGAGGGGGTCCCTCACGTTCCCCTTGCTCCGGGTTCTCCTCTTGCGGTGGATTTGGTTACATTGTATACATTCTGTTGGGGGGAGGGGGTCCCTCGGGACCCTTGCTCCGGGTTCTCCTCTTGCGGTGGATTTGGTTACATTGTATACATTCTGTTGGGGGGAGGGGGCCCCACGCAGACCCTTGCTCCGGGTTCTCCTTTTGCGGTGGATTTGGTTACATTGTATACATTCTGTTGGGGGTCCCTCGCGGTCCCCTTGCTCCGGGTTCTCCTTTTGCGGTGGATTTGGTTACATTGTATACATTCTGTTGGGGGGAGGGGGTCCCTCGCGGTCCCCTTGCTCCGGGTTCTCCTTTTGCGGTGGATTTGGTTACATTGTATACATTCTGTTGGGGGGAGGGGGTCCCACGCGGACCCTTGCTCGGGGTTCTCCTTTTGCGGTGGATTTGGTTACATTGTATACATTCTGTTGGGGGTCCCTCGCGGTCCCCTTGCTCCGGGTTCTCCTTTTGCGGTGGATTTGGTTAAATTGTATACATTCTGTTGGGGGGAGGGGGTCCCTCGCGGACCCTTGCTCCGGGTTCTCCTCTTGCGGTGGATTTGGTTACATTGTATACATTCTGTTGGGGGGAGGGGGTCCCTCGCGGTTCCCTTGCTCCGGGTTCTCCTCTTGCGGTGGATTTGGTTACATTGTATACATTCTGTTGGGGGTCCCTCACGGTCCCCTTGCTCCGGGTTCTCCTCTTGCGGTGGATTTGGTTACATTGTATACATTCTGTTGGGGGTCCCTCACGGTCCCCTTGCTCCGGGTTCTCCTCTTGCGGTGGATTTGGTTACATTGTATACATTGTGTTGGTGGGAGGGGGTCCCTCGCGGTCCCCTTGCTCTGGGTTCTCCTCTTGTGGTGGATTTGGTTACATTGTATACATTCTGTTGGGGGGAGGGGGTCCCTCGCGGTCCCCTTGCTCCGGGTTCTCCTCTTGTGGTGGATTTGGTTACATTGTATACATTCTGTTGGGGGGAGGGGGTCCCTCGCGGTCCCCTTGCTCCGGGTTCTCCTCTTGCGGTGGATTTGGTTACATTGTATACATTCTGTTGGGGGGAGGGGGTCCCTCGCGGTCCCCTTGCTCCGGGTTCTCCTCTTGCGGTGGATTTGGTTACATTGTATACATTGTGTTGGTGGGAGGGGGTCCCTCGCGGTCCCCTTGCTCTGGGTTCTCCTCTTGTGGTGGATTTGGTTACATTGTATACATTCTGTTGGGGGGAGGGGGTCCCTCGCGGTCCCCTTGCTCCGGGTTCTCCTCTTGTGGTGGATTTGGTTACATTGTATACATTCTGTTGGGGGGAGGGGGTCCCTCGCGGTCCCCTTGCTCCGGGTTCTCCTCTTGCGGTGGATTTGGTTACATTGTATACATTCTGTTGGGGGGAGGGGGTCCCTCGCGGTCCCCTTGCTCCGGGTTCTCCTCTTGCGGTGGATTTGGTTACATTGTATACATTCTGTTGACAGCAAAGCTGGTGGGGGCGGGGTTCTTGTATCTGTATCTGCCCGTTCCATGCATTGCCTTAAAGGAAGTGTCCAAACCATTTCTATCCCCTTTCCAGATGGGAGGAGCATCATCTGTGGATATTATTAATCATCTCATCTTGTCAGGATCTAAATTCCCATAAATGGGTCTCCGGAAGATTCTCTGCTGCTGTCAGAGGAGTCGTATTCGGGGAAAAGCGACTTGATTTCAGCCACATTTAGAACAAAGATTTCATGTAGACGTCAGAGGGATACATCCACAGAGGGAGCACATACTGTATACAGGGATTGTTTGGAATGTCAGAAGGTTTGTAGAGTAACCCCATTCTTCTGGGATCCCCTACAAGGCTGCAGATCATACCAATCACCCTACAGGGGGGCCTCTGTCACTGCAAGCCTGATTTCTGCTATCAGCAGGTATGAGTCACTATAAGGACAGATGTCAGGGCCATTATTGTAAACCGAAAAGCCACTTTATGACTTTTGCAGGAATACACGAGTGAACTAAACAGTGGTTTTATATAATTACCTGAAAGGTCATTGGAACGGCACGTTGTATGTGAGCATTATCTAACATTTATGGTAATTGTCAGATGGTGAGAAGGCGACCGTTGGACTAATGAGGACTGAGAGCAGATCCTGCGTCGTCTCACCGCAGGGCGCCATTGAAGCCAACTCCGGGGAGGCTGCTCTTCAGAAGTAGGGCGCACTCTTCTTGGTGAATCATCTGCACGGGGGATATCTGCTAAAGACTATCTGTAGAAACAAGGGCGATGGCAGATACTTTTTATGCAGCTGTTTATTTAGAAGAATCATCTCTTATGCCCCGTACACACGGTCGGAAATTCCGACGGAAAATGTCCGATCGGACCGTGTTGCCGGAAAATCCGGCCGTGTGTGGGCTCCATCCTGCTCTCAAATTTTCCGACAACAAAGTCCGATCTGACTTTTTCCGATCGTGTGTAGAGAATTCCGACGGACAAAGTGCCACGCATGCTCAGATCAAATTACGAGACCAAAGCTATTGGCTACTAGCCTCTACGTAGTTCCGTCGTACGCAACGAACGTCACCGCGTTCAGAATGATTGGATTTTCCGACAACTTTGTCCGACCGTGTGTATGCAACACCAGTGTTGGACAAAATCCATCGGAAAAAATCAGACTGACTTTGTGGTCGGAATTTCCGACCGCGTGTACGGGGCATAAAGTAAATCCTTGGTTTTGGCCAGAGTGCCACTTTAAAAGAATGACCCACTTGATGTAAGTAAACTTCTGATTGGGTGCTAAATCCAAAACGAGTACAAAAAATGAATTGGACTTTAAATCTCCCTCCAATGGACAGATGTACACGACAAAATATATATAAAAAAATATACATATCTTTATTACATTCAACTAAAAACTCATATTAACCACTTCCAGACCAGCCTCGTTTTGGATTTTAGGTGTTTACATGTTTAAAACAAAACTGTTTTTTTTGCTAGAAAATGACTTAGAACCCCCAAACATTATATATTGTTTTTTTTTCTAACATCCTAGAGAATAAAATGGCGGTCGTTGCAATACTTTTTTTCACACCGTATTTGCGCAGCGGTCTTACAAGCGCACTTTTTTTGGAAAAAAGTCACTTTTTTGAATAAAAAAATAAGACAACCGTAAAATTAGCCCAATTTTTTTTTGGATTGTGAAAGATAATGTTACGCCGAGTAAATTGATACCCAACATGTCACGCTTCAAAATTGCGGCCGCTCGTGGAATGGCGTCAAACTTTTACCCTCAAAAATCTCCATAACCGACATTTAAAAAATTCTACAGGTTGCATTTTTTGAGTTACAGAGGAGGTCTATAGCTAGAATTATTGCTCTCGCTCTACCGATCGCGGCGATACATCACATGTGTGGTTTGACTACCGTTTTCATATGCGGGCGCTGCTCACGTATGCGTTCGCTTCTGCGCGCGAGCTCGTCGGGACGGGGGTGTTTTAAAAAAAAATTTTTTGTTTTTTTATTATTTATTTTACTTAATTGTATTATTTTTTACACAGTTTAAAAAAAAAAAAAAAAATTGATCACTTTTATTCCTATTACAAGGAATGTAAACATCCCTTGTAATAGAAAAAAGCATGACAGGTCCTCTTAAATATGAGATCTGGGGTCAAAAAGTCCTCAGATCTCATATTTGGACTTCAATGGGAAAAAAAAAAAAAAAATTTAAAAAATGTCATTTAAAAAAAATGACATTTGTAAATTTCCCTTTAAGACGTATGGGCGGAAGTGACGTTTTTGACGTCGCTTCCGCCCTCCTATGGTATAGAGATGAGTGGCGGCCATCTTAGCCTCACTCATCTCTATACACAGGCAGGGAACGGACCCGATCGCCTCCGCCGCTGCCGACGGTTCCGGTAAGCGGCGGAAGGCACGGGAGAGCGGCGGGAGGGGGGGGGGCACCTCTCCCGCCGCCGATAACGGTGATCTCGCGGCGAATCCGCCGCGATGACCACCATTATCGGAAAGGGGACCGCTCACTGTAAAGAGGGATACCTCGGTTGTGGCAGCAGCTGCTGCCGTTACCGAGATATCCCTCTTCAAAAAAATGACGTATATATACAGTGAGCGGTCGTGAAGTGGTTAAAAGCATACAATGTATACATGGACTTAATTCTACCACTTCGTCTTCCATTGAGGGACGTAGAGGATGTATTGTATGATAGTCCTCTGAGATTATGGTGTGTATGTTGACGCGTTTCGTCAAAAGATCTGCTTCATCGGGACCTGTAAAAGTACAACCATGGACTAAGATAACACTAGAAATTAAAATACAAATAAATGACATATAATATAGTATACATCATGTGTAACATTAAAGCTACAGTATCTCCTGAAGGGAGAGAGGGACTTTGCTCACACCGATTCACCGTATTCATTTACTATCCTGAAGAAAGCAGAACTGACCATATATACTTATATGACCAAACGCCTGGCACCCAGCCTCGTTGCTTCTGCCAAACAGTGCCTCCTGCTCACCAAACCCTTCCAGCAGACCAAGAGCTAATACCATCCCCTTTCCCCCAAGCATCGTACACAGACAAGATGTTGAGGTAAAATCCAAAGGAATGACTGTTTATTGACCAGAACTACAGTTTTTTTTTACACTTCAAAAGTAGGACAGTCACCACATGAACAATAAAACCAAATATTACCCAAAACATCACACAATGGTTAGATAATGAGGTAGAGTTGACACCAGACTAATCCCATCATGTAGGAATTTATTTATTTATTTATTACAGGATTTATATAGCGCCAACAGTTTACGCAGCGCTTTACAATATAAAAGGGGACAATACAGTTATAATACAATAAAATACAAGAGGATTAAAGCCCCATACACACGCGCGGATTATCCGAGGACCAGGTCCGTCAGACCATGTCCGTCATACTTTGTCTGATGTTGGTTTTGCGTACACACGGTCGGACAAAGTTGTCGGAAAATCAGATCATTCTGAACGTGGTGACGTTTGTTGCCTACGACGGGACTACGTAGAGGCTAGTAGCCAATAGCTTTGGTCTTGTAATGTGATCTGAGCATGCGTAGCACTTTGTCCGGTCGGACTACCATACACACGATCGGATTTGGTGTGATCGGACCGTGTTGTCGTAAAATCTATCCAGCAGGAGATAGGACTTTGTTCGTCGGACAATACGACGTACACTGTCCGATGGTGCATACACACGGTCTGATTTTTCAACAACATTGTCCGATCGGACAGAATCCATGCGAAAATCCGACCGTGTGTATGGGGCTTAAGAGGGCCCTGCTCAGAAGAGCTTACAATCTAATAGGGTGGGGGAGGTGGTACAAAAGGTTGTAACTGTGGGGAATGAGCTAAGGAATCTCCAAGAGTTAGCTAAATTAGCCAACAGACAGAAACAATAGATGACTCAATTAACTCAGTTAACAATGGGAATCCACACATAGGAGGCACACAATTTGAGACACACACATAACATAAACATAACATAGACACACATAACATAAACAGTGATCCCACCCCACCTCAGACTGGTCAGCAAAAGTCTACAGCAGTCTATGAGACAAACTCATACAATGTCCCAGTAGCCTGAAAAGGTGGAATTAATATATCTTCATAGATCTCTTGAGGGATATTGTTGATAAATATTTCTGTCCCAAGTGAAGGAGCCTCTCCAACCCAGTCTGCAGGAGGGCCACCATATTCCCCCTGACCATTGACCTCTACAAGATTAATATTACACCTTTCCATTCACTCCAGAAGGGAAGCTTTATTGTCCTTATTCAGAGAATTAATCCAAGCCTCGCTCTCAGCGTTCATCACATTGTTGTCCATCGTTGGAGAAAGATCTGCTCTCTCTATGGGCATATTCAGTGGGTTGGAGGCTTGTCCCTAGTCCTCTCCAAAAGCCTCTGTCCTGGTTGGGTCTCTCACAAATACATTGCTCATAAATTGTACTTTCCAAAAAACTGTCATCCAATATAAAAATTGGTGTGTACTAAAGCGCTGATATATAATTTAAAAGCCCCAAATCTAATAGAATAAAATAAGATTACCAAATGAAATGCTGCTACCATTAAAAGTGTTCCCACACTTGGAATAGGTGAAAGATATACAAATGGCGTATAAATGGTGCGCAATTCAACCTTATTTATGTGAGCATAGATCTTTAAAATGAATTATTGCCACAATGTCAAGTGTGGTCAATAGTGCACAAGTGATAAAAATATACACTCCGTGTATACTGTGCTGGAGGTATGTGAAATAAAATATACAAAATAAAATATACAATCCTTGTATATAAAATATTAAGTGAGTATGTGATTCTTGTTAAAAAAGAAATGCCAAACGTGCATAAAAAACTCTTATTAAATAGGTGGATGTGTTTGTGTTGATAAAATAAAGTAAGGGCTCTTTCACACGGGGCGGATCAGTGCAGATCCGCCCCGTGGATAGCCGCTTGCTCAGCGGGGATCGCCGGAGCGATCTCCGCTGAGCAGGAAGATGACAGGTCCGTCTCTGCACTCCGTGCAGGGACGGACCTGTCAGAGCGCCGCTCTCCCCTATGGGGGATCGGGTGACGACGGACCGTAGAGTCCGTCGTCACCCGATCCGCTCTGCAGACGGATGAAAAAATGGGGTTTTCCTCCGTCTGCAGAAACGGAGCATAGCGGGCACGGACGAGAGCGGGTGTCAGCGGATGCTCATCCGCTGACACCCGCTATCCCATACTGATACATGTATGTCCGTTTTTCATCCGAAAACGGATGGATGAAAAACGGACATATGGACCGTCCGTGTGAAAGAGCCCTTAAGATAAAAATACCAGTTGAACGACGATTCAGTGATAACAATCAAGATGATTGGGAGCTGTGTCCTGTGTTAGAAAGAGTGAAGGAACTCTGGCGTAGCAACAGGTGCTCTAATTGCTAGATTAGTACCATACACCAGACAATTAGTGTTGAATACAATCGAATTGCAACAATATGCAGATACACCAGGGGATTAGTCTAAGGCCCCTTTCAGACGAGGCGGACTCCGCTTGCACGGAGCCCGCCTCTGTCCGTCGGCTCAGCGGGAGATCTGTCCGTTGATCTCCGCTGAGCCGGCGGATGACAAGCCTCTCTCCGCTCACTGAGCGGGGAGGGGCTTGCGAGCGCCGCTGATCTCTATGGAGAGATCGGATGAAAACGGACAGTGTGTCCGTTTTCACCCGATCTCACCCGATCCGATCCGCCAGCGACGGATCTGGACGTGTGGCCATACGTCTGCTTTTGGCGGATCGGACCGGATCGGATGTCAGCGGACATGTCTCCGCTGACATCCGACGCTCCATAGAGTAACATGGAGCGCCCGTTCAGATCCGCCGTCAAAACTGACAGGCGGATCTGAACGGGCCGTCCGTGTGAAAGGGGCCTAATTGTAAGGTTAGTGCCATACACCATACAATTGTGTTGTATGCAATCTATTTGCTACAATAACCAGATCTACATATACATCAGGCGGTTGATGTTTTAAAAGTGCAGCAGTGCTTTGCTGATGATATCAATTAAGACAGCTGGTTTTGGACTCCCACTGTTTATAGAAACGAAAAACAAAAAACTGCTAGTTTTGTAGAAAGTATAAAATATAAACAATTTTTTTGAAAAAGTCACGTGACCTGTGATGCAACGCGTCGGGAGGAGGAGCTTAGGTGACGCCGTGTGATACACAAGCTCATCAAAGGAGGAGAAGGGCTGACAGCCCAGGAGCGAAAGCCTGACCATTGAAACTTCTATCTGCACTATATCCACCGGGTACACGTGAGTGCATACAACTTAGGGATCTCATGGGGAGTTTATAGTCAGCAATGATGCGCAATGGTGTTCATTTGTTTTTTCTCTTTTTCATGTTAAAACCGGCTTGAGCATCAGGAAGATTTCAAAGAATCACCTTTAATTGCACTGGCAACACTAAGGGAAGTTTTTGTTTCTTTTCTTCCTATATATTTATAAATAACATTACCAAAGTGGCAATAGTTTATATTTTATACTTTCTACAAAACTAGCAGTTTTTTGTTTTTCGTTTCTATAAACAGTGGGAGTCCAAAACCAGCTGTCTTAAAGCGGTTCTGCACCCATTTCATTTAGTAAATCTCTTTGCCTTCCAAATCAGGCAAAGAGTACTAAATGAAATGTATTTATTTTTATTTTTTTTACTTACCTTGTAATTGATGACTTCCGGTATTCTCTCTCTTCAGGGGTGGGCGGGGTCTCTGCGTCGATCGTCGTCACGCCGCACTGTCTCCTGGGATCTGGTGTCATTGATCCTAGGAGTCAGTGCGGGCATCTTCCGAAATCTCGCGAGATTTCGGCCACATCTTCCGAAATCTCGTGAGATGTCGGCAGATGTGCCGTTACTGCGCACGCGCGAGTAACGGCGGTGCATGCTGGGCCATCTAAAGTGCCTGTGGGGTTTCACATGCCCACAGGCAAGATGGACCCCAGCAGACAAGAAGAAGACAAGAAGAAGATGAAGATGAAAACCGGCGGCGATCGAGATGGAAGATGGAACAGGTAAGTCCCCCAATTGAGCTATATGCCCTTGGCATATAGCCCAAAAAAAAAAAAAGAGTGCAGAACCGCTTTAATTGATATCATCAGCAAAGCACTGCTGCACTTTTAAAACATCAATAGCCTGATGTATATGTATATCTGGTTATCGTAGCAAATAGATTGCATACAACACGATTGTATGGTGTATGGCACTAACCTTACAATTAGAGTAATCGCCTGGTGTATAAGCATATTGTTGCAATTCGATTGTATTCAACACTAATTGTCTGGTGTATGGTACTAATCTAGCAATTAGAGCACCTGTTGCTACGCCAGAGTTCCTTCACTCTTTCTAACACAGGACACAGCTCCCAATCATCTTGATTGTTATCACTGAATCGTCGTTCAACTGGTATTTTTATCTTTACTTTATTTTATCAACACAAACACATCCACCTATTTAATAAGAGTTTTTTATGCACGTTTGGCATTTCTTTTTTAACAAGAATCACATACTCACTTAATATTTTATATACAAGGATTGTATATTTTATTTTGTATATTTTATTTCACATACCTCCAGCACAGTATACACGGAGTGTATATTTTTATCACTTGTGCACTATTGACCACACTTTACATTGTGGCAATAATTAATTTTAAAGATCTATGCTCACATAAATAAGGTTGAATTGCGCACCATTTATACGCCATTTGTATATCTTTCACCTGTCCTCCAATATAGCTTTGCTCAGATATAAACTTCAGGATAGTAAATGAATACGGTGGATGAGTGTGAGTGAAGTCCCTCTCTCCCTTCAGGAGATAGCTCTAATGTTACACATAATGAATACTATATTATATGTAATTTATTTGTATTTTCATTTCTAGTGTTATCTTAGTATCCGGTTGTACTTTTACATGAGATTTGAGGTCCTGATGAAGTAGATCTTTCTGTGAAACCCACACACCATAAGCTCAGAGGACTATCATACCATGCATCCTCTACTTCCCTCAATGGAAGACAAGTGATAGCATTAAACTCCATGTATAAATTGTATGCTTTTAATATGAGGTTTTAACTGAATGTAATAAAGATATGTATATTTTTTTATATATTTTATGGTGTACATCTGTCCATTGGAGGGCTATTTAAAGTCCCATTTATTTATTTTTTGCACTCATATGATTTGGCTCATGGATGAGACCCTCGAATGGTCCTATTACTGATATAAGCACCACTCCCACATATACAATATTTAAATCCAAAACTTAGCTCCATTGGGAGGGAGACAACTACACCCACAATTTGGAGATTGGGTCAGAGCGTTGTCACTCCACAAAAGGAAGTGCCTAAACAAGGACCTTCATTGCAGAATTGCTGTCCATTGTTAAAAAAAAAACCCCTAATGCCGCGTACACACGGTTGGAATTCTCGTTGGAAAAAGCTCTGATGGTTTTCCCGTCGGAATTCCGACGGAATTTCGCCCAAACTGTCTTGCCTACACACGGTCACACCAAATTCCGACGGTCAATAACACCGCGGCATAAAACACGTTCGACTGCACTATAAAAGGGAAGTTTAATGCTTCTGAGCATGCGTCGAATTGTTTCTTAGCATGCGTCTGAATTTTGCGGGTCGGAATTTCATACACACGATCGGAAAATCCGATAGAAAGGTTTTCCATCGGAAAAATTAAGAACAGGTTCTCAATCCAAAGTCCGTCAGAAATTCCGACAAAAAAAGGCAGATGGGCTTACACCTAGTTGGTAAATCCGATGAAAAGCTCCCATCGGACTGTTTCCATCGGAAATTCCGACCGTGTGTACACGGCATTAGGCCCCCTTCACACTGGGGCGGGAGCCGCGGTGACGGTAAAGCAGCGCTATATTTAGCGCTGCTTTACCGTCGTTTTAGCCGCGGGATTCGGCCGCCAGCAGTGCAGTTTTAACCCCCGCTAGCGTCTGAAAAAGGGTTAATTAAAGGGCATTACCGCGGTGTCCCATTGAAATCAATGGGTAGGAGCGGTATAGGAGCGGTGAATACACCGCTCCTATACCGCTCCAAAGATGCTGCTAGCAGGACTTTTTTGACCGTCCTGCTAGCGCACCGCTCCAGTGTGAGAGCCCGCCGGCTTTCACACTGGAGTGAATGGGGCCTGATTTTTTTCAGGCGCTGTACAGGAGCTATTTTTAGCGCTGTACCGCCTGAAAAACGCCCCAGTGTGAAAGGGGCCTTACTTTATCTTGGTAATCTGTTTGTATCCCATTGGGGTGATTTTTCTTTTCACTTTCTGCCATGGAGGCACAACAAGAAGTGAGAGGAAATCCCTAAACAGTGATGGGAAATCCCCTCTGAGACAGCTGTAACCAGAAATGGTGTCACCACTGCAAGATTCCCCTTCTATTCCTGTTCTGGTGACAACTGTAACAATTTAGATTTCTTATCACTTTTGGAACCATTGACGCCAGGACAAATCGAGAGGGTGAATCTCGTCAACAGGGTTACAGAAATCAATAAAATCCTGGCAGGGGTTCTAACCCTTCCCTACTCCATCCAAACCCAAAAAATTACTTTAGATATACTTTAATGGTTTAAAAACATACAGTAGCTTCAGTACATCTCCAATCAAATCTTTTTTTTTTGGAGTTTTGGATGGAGTTGTAGAAGGATAAGAGCTGGAGTTTGAGGACATTTCCTCTCACTTCCTGTCTTTGTAATGCCCTGTACACACAATCGGATCATTCCGACAACAAAATCCATGTTTTTTTTTCCCGACGGATGTTGGCTCAAATTTGTCTTCCATACACACGGTCGCACAAATGTTGTCGGAATTTCCTACCGTCAAGAACGCGGTGACGTACAAGACGTAAGACGAGCCAAGAGAAATTAAGTTCAATAGCCAGTTGAGGCTCTTCTGCTTGATTCCGAGCATGCGTGGAATTTTGTGCGTCGGAATTGTGTACACACGCTCAGAATTTATGAGAATGGATTGTGTTGTCGGAGAATTTGAGATTCTCCGACAGCTGTTGTGTGTCGGAAATTCCGATGGAAAAAATCCGATGGAGCCTACACACGGTTGGAATTTCACACATCAAGGTCCCATCGAACATTTGTTGTCGGAAATTCCGACCGTGTGTATGCGGCATAACAGTGTTGTTTCCAGGCCACTTGAAATCTCCACCGGAAGCCTGTGTGACAGGGTGACAACACAGGAGCACAATTGGGAGACAGGGACAAAGCGTTGTCACCCTCGGACAGGAAGTGCCTAAACAAAGACCTTCATAGCAGAATCACCTGGGATTTTTCAATGTAATCTGCAGATTTAAAAAAAAGACTGTTGAAATGACATGAACATATAAAGCTTTTATGAGATTTTTAGTGATTGGGATTACATCAACTTTAAAGATTCTAAGTGCTGACGGTAAAGCCGATTTATATTTAGCGAGTGATTCCCATCCCATTCTAGCAGCTGTCATGCTTGCGGGATGTCAGTGACTACGCTCTGAGAAGACAATGACAGAGAAGAAGATGGAATATATATTTATAAAAAATCTCAGAGTGGGCTCTGATGAAATGAAGTGACATGTTTAGGAGGAAAAAAATAGAACTAGTCGTGCCTTAGGGCACAAACCAAAACCCCTCATGGATTTGACAAGGGGGACAGACCAGGTAGGTAAAAAAGTACAAAATATTTATTATGAAATATGTAACAAACATAAATATCACATAAAGAAAGTAGTAGACATGTGCAATTCGTTTTTTTTTTTTTTTTCGTTTTTGTATTTTTTTTCGTTTATTTTCGTTCGTTCGTTTTTCGTACGAATGAACGAATCGTTCGAATCGTACGAATCCAAATAACGAATCTTTCGAATCGTACAAATCCGAAAAACAACGAAAATCCGAAAAAAACTAATTAGAAACAACGAATGTACTAATGAAGAAAATCCGGAAAACGAACGGAAAAATTTGTACATTCGTAACTTTTTTTTTTTTTGTTGAATTGGTAATTTTCCGTGTCCCTTACAATGGTGCTTCGAATGGATTGAACAAAAAAATTTGTACATTCGTAACTTTTTTTTCGATTCGTAACTTTTTTTTTTCGATTCGTAATTTTCCGTGTCTCTTACAATGGCGTTGCTTAACGTGCTTCGAATGGATTGAACAAAAAAATTCGTACATTCGTAACTTTTTTTCGATTCGTAACTTTTTTTTTTTCGATTCTGAACTTTTTTTTTCGATTCGTCAATTATTAAAATGTAATAATAGCATACACATTACATAAAATGATGAATTATGCTCCGATTACGAATCTACGAATGTTACGAATGTACGAATAAATACGAATGCGTCCGAAAATTAAACTAACGAAAAAACGAATCAACGAAAAAAAAACTCTTACGAATGTACGAATCGTTACGAATACGAACACCGACGACTTACGAATGTACGAATCGTTACGAATCAACGGAAATGAAAAAAACAAAACGAAAAAAAAAAAAAAAATTTTGGAAACAAAAAAAAAAAAAAACGAAAATAAACAATTTTTTTTGTTGTGCACATGTCTACAAAGTAGTAGACAAATGACAATTTTTTTTAATAAAAACACTTAGTGGTTGCCTAAAAGAACGTGTTGATAGGACTAACCACTGTACATTCCAGACGTGGACGCCTTACACGTTTCAGACCTCAAAGGGTCCTTCTTCAGAGGTATTTTTAAGTCAGTTGGGTATCACATTCTATAAAGTAAGAGTATACATAAATATATACAATATACAGTATAAATAATTATACTTATTTTATAGAATGTTTGCCCACTTACAAAGAAATGAAGGGTCTATCATTTTTATCATAGGTGGATTTTAAATGATATAGACAGAATATCAACCAAAAATCCAGACAAAAACACTTGATACAAATGTTATAAATGGAGTTTCAGTTCAATGAGAAAAATAAGTATTTGATCCCCAAGCAAAACATGACTTAGTACTTGGTGGAGAAACCCTTGTTGGGAAGCACAGAGGTCAGATGTTTTTTGGTAGTTGGTGATCAGGTTTGCACACATCTCAGGAGGGATTTTGTTCCACTCTTCTTTACAGAACTTCTCTAAATCCTTAAGGTTTCTTGGCTGTCGCTTGGCAACTCGAAGTTTCAGATCCCTCCATAAATTTTCTATAGGATCAAGGTCTGGAGACTGGTTAGGCCACTCCATGACCTTCATGTGCTTCTTCTTGAGCCACTCCTTTGTTGCCTTGGCGGTATGCTCAATAACCCCTCTTCGGTGTTCTGGCTGGGGGAAGAAGGTTTTCATCTAAGATTTTACAATACATGGCCCCATCCATTGGCCCCTCAATGAGGCAAAGTCAGCCTGTACCTTTAGCAGAGAAACAGCCCCAAAACATAATGTTTTCACCTCCGTGCTTGACTGTAGGGATCGTGTTCTTAGGGTCATAGTCAGCACTTTTCTTCCTCCAATCACGGCAAGTCCCCCTCCTCAAGAAGGTACATGTACAGGATCGTCTGAAGTTTTTTACGAATGAACATCTAAATGATTCGTAGAAGGATTGGGAGAAAGTGCTGTGGTCAGTTGAGACCAAAATTGAGCTCTTTGGCATTAACGCAAATCGCCGGGTTTGGAGGAAGAAAAATGCTGGGATGTGTGCAAACCTGGTCACTAACTACAAGAAATGTCTTACCTCTGTGCTTTCCAACAAGGGTTTCTCCTCCAAGTACTACCGTAGCGCACACCCCAAGTTTAGGAGGGAATTTTAAGGAAAAAAACTTTTAGGAGGGAAGTTTAAGGAAAAAAACTTACATTTAAATGCCCATCAATGCAGCCTTATCAGTGTCCATCTGCAGCCTTCTCAGTGTCATTGCAGCCTTGTCAGTGTAGCCTTGTCATTGCAGCCTTGTTGTCAGTGTAGCCTTGTCATTGCAGCCTTGTCATTGCAGCCTTGCCCCAGTGTCATTTGCAGCCTTGTCATTGCAGCCTTGTCAGTGTCATTACAGCCTTGTCATTGCAGCCTTGTCAGTGTCATTGCAGCCTTGTCATTGCAGCCTTGTCAGTGTCATTACAGCCTTGTCATTGCAGCCTTGTCATTGCAGCCTTGTCAGTGTCATTGCAGCCTTGTCATTGCAGCCTTGTCAGTGTCATTGCAGCCTTGTCATTGCAGCCTTGTCAATGCAGCCTTGTCATTGCAGCCTTGTCAGTGTCATTGCAGCCTTGTCATTGCAGCCTTGTCAATGCAGCCTTGTCATTGCAGCCTTGTCAGTGTCATTGCAGCCTTGTCATTGCAGCCTTGTCAGTGTCATTACAGCCTTCTCATTGCAGCCTTGTCATTGCAGCCTTGTCAGTGTCATTGCAGCCTTGTCAGTGTCATTGTAGCCTTGTCATTGCAGCCTTGTCAGTGTCATTACAGCCTTGTCAGTGTAGCCTTGTCATTGCAGCCTTGTCAGTGTAGCCTTGTCATTGCAGCCTTGTCATTGCATCCTTGTCAGTGTCATTGCAGCCTTGTCATTGCAGCCTTGTCGGTGTCATTGCAGCCTTGTCATTGCAGCCTTGTCAGTGTCATTGCAGCCTTGTCAGTGTCATTGCAGCCTTGTCATTGCAGCCTTGCCCCAGTGTAATTTGCAGCCTTGTCATTGCAGCCTTGTCATTGCAGCCTTGCCCCAGTGTAATTTGCAGCCTTGTCATTGCAGCCTTGTCAGTGTAGCCTTGTCATTGCAGCCTTTTCATTGCAGCCTTGTCAGTGTCATTGCAGCCTTGTCATTGCAGCCTTGTCAGTGTCATTGCAGCCTTGTCAGTGTCATTTGCAGCCTTGTCATTGCAGCCTTGTCATTTGCAGCCTTGTCATTGCAGCCTTGTCATTGCAGCCTTGCCCCAGTGTAATTTGCAGCCTTGTCATTGCAGCCTTGTCATTGCAGCCTTGTCATTTGCAGCCTTGTCGTTGCAGCCTTGTCATTGCAGCCTTGCCCCAGTGTCATTTGCAGCCTTGTCGTTGCAGCCTTGTCATTGCAGCCTTGCCCCAGTGTCATTTGCAGCCTTGTCGTTGCAGCCTTGTCATTGCAGCCTTGCCCCAGTGTCATTTGCAGCCTTGTCGTTGCAGCCTTGTCATTTGCAGCCTTGTCGTTTGCAGCCTTGTCCTTGCAGCCTTGTCGTTGCAGCCTTGTCATTGCAGCCTTGCCCCAGTGTAATTTGCAGCCTTGTCAGTGTAGCCTTGTCATTGCAGTCTTGCTCCAGTGTCATTGCAGCCTTCCAGTTTAAAAATGACACGGCCGAGATACAGAGCCGGATGTCCTGTGTATCTCGGCGGCTCTCGGCTACTCTCGCAGTCCGGCCCAGTCCCGCCCTATGATGGACATAACATAGGTCCAATGGCGGGACTGGGCGTGACTGTGAGCGGAGCCGAGAGTAGCCGAGTGCCGCAGAGATACACATAGCTGAGTATACTCGGCTAGGCTCGGCCCACGCTCCCAGTCACGCCCAGTCCTAGTGTTATGTCCATCATAGGGAGGGACTGGGTGTGACTGTGAGCCGAGCCTAGTCGAGTACTTTTGGCTATGTGTATCTCGGCGGCTCGCTTCTCCGCTCACAATCAGCGGGGGATCGGCGTATAACACGCACCCACACTTTTCCCCTGCTTTAAGGGGGGAAAAGTGCGTGTTATACTCTGATAAATACGGTAAGTCGTGTTTTGCTTGGGGACCAAATACTTATTTCACAAACTGAACTGCAACTCCCTTTATAACATTTGTATTGTGTGTTTTTCTGGATTTTTGATATTCTGTCTCTATCATTTAAAATACACCTATTATAAAAATTATAGACCCTTCATTTCTTTGTAAATGGGAAAACTAACAAAATCTGCAGGGGATCAAATAATTATTTCCCCCACTGTAGCTACTTTAGCAACTTTTAAATCTGAAAAAAAAGTCCTTCTTACCATGTACCGTGGGCTAGCAGCAGACCCAAAATTACAGTATGACCTATCCATCCCAGCCAAGATTTCAATAATAAATCTATGTAATAAAAATTCTGTAGAAGTCCATGCTCCCATGGCCACCAGTCATGGTGCCGTATACTTAGACATCACAATCAGCCATTGAGTAGCTCTCCTTAAACTTTGTTCCTCCATCCTATTAGTAACTATCAGATTAATATAGAAGGTTTCCTAAATGAGTAATCTGACCACTGTGCACTGTCTCTCCACAGAAAGCCATCGATGCAGACAACGCCGGGGTGAATCCGATCGGAAACTACTCCAACAGCAGCAGCCACTGGGACCTGGGCAGCGCCTTCTTCTTTGCGGGCACCGTCATCACCACTATAGGTGAGAGGCCACCTCGCTATTGTCCCTCGCTGCCTGCCTTTTATCAGTTTTATTCATATCTAAAACCGATTTGTTTTTAGTTAGTTAGTTTAGTTATTTAGAGAGTAGATTAGAACCCCTGCCAAAAAAATATAAAATGTATAATATAAAACTTAAGAATAATATATTTAGGATTGCCAAGGGGAAAGCCAACACGTTTGGAGGGGTTAGGAAATAGAAACACAGGAAACCATGAAAATAATCAATGAATCTAAAATGATATTATACTAAAAGAATTTATTTATATCTAAAACCGATTTGTTTTTAGTTAGTTAGTTTAGTTATTTAAAGAGTAGATTAGAACCCCTGCCAAAAAAATATGAAATGTATAATATAAAACTCAAGAATAATATATTTAGGATTGCCAAGGGGAAAGCCAACACGTTTGGAGGGGTTAGGAAATAGAAACACAGGAAACCATGAAAATAATCAATGAACCTAAAATGATATTATACTAAAAGAATTCCCAAATTGGGATTTATATCGGATTAAAGTGGCTCAGATAGGAATACGAAAACAATAACTTTACGTTAATATTTACTTGTGAATTAAAAATTTTAATCAATTTAATATGATCAATGGAAGGTTATTTCCAATATCATCCATTTATATAATATAAACCATCACATGTGTTAATTATTGGTGATTTATGGGATCTTAGAGAGATAACAGCAAAATATGATTAAAGAATTTAATCTACGCATATTTCTTAAACCAAGGTTATCCAATAATTTTTTGGGGGAAAAGCAAAAGGTTAGAACCATTTTTTGGGGGAATAATTATTATTATTATTATTATTAACGTTTATATAGCGCATGTAGAGGTACAGATCAATACAGAAAGGACAGGAGGGCCATTTTTTTTTCTTTAGTGGTTCATTTATTTATTATGCATTTATTTATTTTTAAGAAATATTTAGAACTTTTGTCAAGTTTTTAGCTGTAGAACAAGAAATGGAAGTGCCACTTTACATATAAAAACCCAGAATGATATTTTATTGAAGATTTCCAAAGAAAAGCCAATGCGTTTGTGTGTGTGTGTGTGTGTGTGTATGTGTGTGTATGTGTGTGTATGTGTGTGTATGTGTGTGTCTGTGTGTGTGTGTATGTGTGTCTGTGTGTGTGTGTGTATGTGTGTGTGTGTATGTGTGTGTGTCTGTGTGTGTGTGTATGTGTGTCTGTGTGTGTGTGTGTGTGTATGTGTGTCTGTGTGTGTGTGTATGTGTGTGTGTATGTGTGTGTGTATGTGTGTGTGTGTGTGTGTGTGTGTGTATGTGTGTGTGTGTGTGTGTGTGTGTGTGTGTGTGTGTGTGTGTGTGTATGTATGTGTGTGTGGGGGGGGGGGGCTGGTGGGTGTTATGAAAGTCTCCATCTCTCTCTCTAAACATTTAAAACCATGAATATACAGTATCTCACAAAAGTGAGTACACCCCTCATATTTTTGAAAATATTTTATTACAACTTTTCATGTGAGAACACTGAAGAAGTGACACTTTGCTACAATGTAAAGTAGTGAGTGTACAGCTTGTATAACAGTGTAAATTTTCTGTCCCCTCAAAATAACTCAACACACAGCCATTAATGTCTAAACCGCTGGCAACAAAAGTGAGTACACCCCTAAGTGAAAATGTCCCAATTGGGCCCAAAGTGTCAATATTTTGTGTGGCCACCATTATTTTCCAGCACTGCCTTAACCCTCTTGGGCATGGAGATCACCAGAGCTTCACAGGTTGCCACTGGAGTCCTCTTCCCCTCCTCCATGATGACATCACGGAGCTGGTGGATGTTAGAGACCTTGCGCTCCTCCACCTTCTGTTTGAGGATGCCCAACAGATGATCAATAGGGTTTAGGTCTGGAGACATGCTTGGCCAGTCCATCACCTTTACCCTCAGCTTCTTTGGCAAGGCAGTGGCCGTCTTAAAGGTGTGTTTGGGGTGGTTATCATGTTGGAATACTGCCCTGCGGCCCAGTCTACGAAGGGAGGGGATCATGCTCGGCTTCAGTATGTCACAGTACATGTTGGCATTCATGAACTGTAGCTCCCCAGTGCCGGCAGCACTCATGTAGCCCCAGACCATGAAAGCCCCAGACCATGAAAGCCCCAATCAATTACTTATCTACAATAACATGATTTTGCTATTAAAAAAACAACTAAATAAGGATTAATATAAAATTACACAGAAAGGAATACAAAGCATACAAAGGATGGAAGAGAAAAAAATAAAGCAATAACTTCATAATAATAACACTTTTTAATTAAAAAGTAAAATCAATTTAGCATAATCAATACAAGGTTATTTCTAATATCATCCATATAATTTATTTAAGGAATCACACAAGCTAAAGTACAGGACCCGGCATTCACTATATCTGGTCCCCCACAGTACACAGAACATGGAAATGCAATTATTTTAGTAAATATAAACAGCTGAATACTTTTTCTCATCAGCAGTATATAGCAGTCTTGTGATTTCCATCAGTGTCTAGTTAAAGCTTGTAGGAGGAGTTTTCATTCTCCTCTGACTGTCCTATGAGGCTTCAGGACCCCTGACCCTTTGTCTGGACAGTGCTGATTGGCCCTGTGCTGATCACATGCACCCTCCCAAAAAAAGAATAAACTCTAGCAATATGCACCAAACTGAGCATGTGCAGAGTGACTCCAAAGGCTCTGTACTATCAGCAGATGGATGGGGGGACTGTGGAAGAAGGGGAGGATAAGAGAAGACAGGATTAAACAGCCTTTTTTACAGAATGTGGAGGATTAACCCCTTAGGTTTCACAGTGAGTATATAACAAGCATGCTTTACTGCATATACAGACTGATGTGGGTTTAGTTTACTGTTGTGGGTTTAGTAACACTTTAACCACTTAAGGACAGCCTCCTGCACATTTACGTTGGCAGAATGGCACGGCTGGGCACATCAACGTACAGGTACGTTGGTTTTCAAGAGCCCATCCGTGGGTCGCACGCGTGCCGCCGGCAGCGTGCTTGCGACCCTGTCCTGAGCTCCGTGACTGTGGCCCCAGGACCCGCTGACCCGATCGCCGCCGGTGTCCCGCAATCAGGTCACAGAGCTGAAGAACGGGGAGAGGTAAGTGTAAACAAACCTCTGCCCGTGCTTCCTAGTGAGGCTGTCACTGATCGTCTGTTCCCTGTCATAGGGAAAGACGATCAGTGATGTCACACGGCAAGCCACGCCCCCCCTACAGGAAAAAAACACACACAGGTCACACTTAACCCCTACACTGCCCCTAGTGGTTAACCCCTTCATTGCCAGTGTCATTTACACAGGAATCAGTGCATTTAAATGGCACTGATTGCTGTATAAATGACAATGGTCCCAAAAAAGTGTCAAAAATGTCCGATGTGTCCGCCATAATGTCGCGGTCACAATAAAAATCACTGATCGCCGCCATTACTAGTAAAAAAAAAAAAAATATTAATAAAAATGCTATAAAACTATTAAAACTATCCCCTATTTTGTAAACGCTATAACTTTTGCGCAAAGCAATCAATTTTACCAAATATATATAGAAGAATAAACTGAGGAAAAAATAAGGTTTTTTATATATATTTTTTGGGGATATTTATTATAGCAAAAAGTAAAAAATATTAAATTTTTTTTCAAAATTGTCGCTCTATTTTTGTTTATAGCGCAAAATATAAAAAACGCAGAGGTGATCAAATACCACCAAAAGAAGGCTCTATTTGTGGGAAAAAAAGGACGCCAATTTTGTTTGGGAGCCACCTCACATGACCGCACAATTGTCAGTTAAAGCGACGCAGTGCCGAATCGCAAAAAGGGGCCTGCAAATTGGTCCAGGGCTTAAGTGGTTAAGTATTGGCGATTTCTGGAATCCTATATAGATAGACTGCAAGACTTGTCATGGTATCTGATCAATGCAAATTTGCATATTGCATGAGTCAAAGTGTATGCAATCTTTTTTTTATTTTGGGAATGGTTAAACCCGTTTTTTTTCTTGGGAATGATTAGAACCTCTGTCAGATATTTTTAGCTATAGGATAAGAGATAGAAGTACCACTCTATGTATAAAAGTCCAGAATTATATTTTATATATAATTGCCAAGAAAAAGCCAACACATTTGAGGGGGGGGGGGGGGGGGTGAAGGCCCCCATCTATTTAGGACTATAAACATATAAAACCATGAATAGAATCAGTGAAATGTAAAGGAAAATTATTATATTATAAAAAAAAAAAAATACAAATAAGTAGTAAAATAATATTATAGTTTGTAAAAAGGAATACAAAAACATAAAAAGGAGGGGGAGGGGGGATAATATGCAATAACTTTACATTAATAACAGTTACTTACGAATACAAAATTATAATCAATTTAGCTTGTTCAATAGATAGTTATTTCCAATATCATCCATATATACAGTATCATATTAGGATTTTTTTATTTTTTTATTTTTTTTTTACAAATAAAGGAATCACGTTTAATATTGTTGATTAATGGAATCTTATATAGAGAAACTGATAGATATAATGACATAATTTGATTGTGTATCCAATCATTTTTTTTTTTTTATAGGGAATAGTTAGAACCTCTGTCAGATTTGTTTAGCTATAGGATGAGAAATACTGTAGAAGCACCACTCCACGTGTAAAAGCCTTGTATGATTTTATTTAACCACTTGACCACTGGGCACTTAAACCCCCTTCCTAACCAGACCAATTTTCAGCTTTCGGTGCTCTCACACTTTGAATTACAATTACTCAGTCATACAACACTGTACCCAAATACATTTTTTGTTCTTTTTTTCACACAAATAGAGCTTTCTTTTGGTGGTATTTAATCACCGCTGGGTTTTTTATTTTTTGCGCTATAAATCAAAAAAGACAGAAAATTCGGTAAAAAAAAAAAAAATAATTCTTTGTTTCTATTAAAATTTATTGAAGAGTATTGGCGAGTATTGGCAGAGTATTGGCAGAGTATTGGCAGAGTATTGGCGAGTGTTGGCAGAGTATTGGCGAGTATTGGCAGTGTTGGCAGAGTATTGCACAGTGTTGGCAGACTATTGCAGTGTTGGCAAACTATTGCACAGTATTGCAGTGTTGGCAGACTATTGCACAGTATTGCAGTGTCATTGAGCAGCGCTGTGGGCACTACACATCCAGCCCACAGCGCTGCTAACATCTCTCCCCCTCTCCGCTTCTCCCCTCTCACTGTACCGATCGGTACAGAGAGGGGAGGGAGGAACCGGCGTCATGACGTGACGCCGGTTTGTGTACATGTGATCGCTCCGTCATTTGAGGGAGTGATCACGTGGTAAACGGCCGCTATCAGCGGCCGTTAACCGTGATCCATGATGTGCTCTGGTCCTCTGGACCCAGCCGTCACGGATGTTCCCGAGTGAGTGCCCCACGGGGCGTGCGGGAGCAGGATTCTGGGAGGACGTCCGTAGGACGTCCACCCAGAATAAGCCGACCACGCTGTAGCCGTCTTTCGACTATGGCCCGGTCGGCATGTGGTTAAAGTATTACTAAACCCAGGACTCTGCATTCACTATATCAGGTCTCCAACAGTACACAGAACATGGAAATGCAATAGTTTTAGTAAAATATAAACTGCTAAATACATTTTCTCATCAGCAGTATATAGCAGTCTTGTGACTTCTATCAGTGTCTGGTTAAAGCTTATAGGAGGAGTTTCCATTCTCCTCTGATTTCCCTATGAGGCTTCAGAACCCTGACCCTCTGTATGGACAGTGCCGATTGGCCCACATGCACCCCCCCCCCCAACAAAAAAAAAACCTCTCTAGCAATACACACCAAACTGAGCATGTGCAAAGTGCCCCAAGGCTCTGTTCTATCAGTAGATGGATTGGGGACAGTGGAAGAAGACAGGATCAAATAGCTTTTTTTACACAATGCAGAGGATTAACCACTTAGGTTCCACAGGGAGTATAACAGGCATGCTTTACTGCATATACAGACTGATTTACTGTTGTGGTTTTAGTAACACTTTAAGACCCCTTATCACAGTGAGCCGTGGCCGCGGCTAGCGAGCGGGTCTTTAGCGATGTTTAAGCAGCGCTTTTCGGACGCTAGCAGGGCACTTTTTTACCCTTGCCAGAGGCCGAAGAAGGGGTTAAATGCGCCCGTGTTGTGGCGCTTCCGAAGTGCTTTTCAGGCGCTTTGGAAGCGCTGCCCATTCATTTCAATGGGCAGGGCATTTTGGGAGTGCTCTTTACAGCGATCCCAAACCGCCCCAAAGATGCTACTTGCAGGACTTTTCCTAACGTCCCGCAAGCGCACCGCCGCAGTGTGAAAGCACTTGGGCTTTCACATTCGGGTGGCATGGGAGGTGGTTTTGAGGCACTTTACAGGCGCTAATTCTAGTGCTAAAACCGCCTTAGTGTGAAAGGGGTCTAAGATCGCCAAGAAAAGTCCAATGAATTGGGGGGCTTATGAAAGTCACAGTTTCTTTAGGACTATAAACATATACAACCATGAATATGATTAATGACTGTAATGTAAAACAAAATGATTACACCATTAAAATATTACAAATGAGGATTAAAGGGGATATAAACCCTCGTGTTTTTGCATTAAGGTGAAAAAACACCTTGCAGTGAATGCCCCCCCCCCCCCCCCCAGCCCCCCATTTATTTACCTGAGCCCTGAAACTTTTCCCAGCGGGGACGCACTGTCTCCCTGCCCGAGGTTCTCGGCTCTCGATTGGATAGATTGAGAGCAGCACAGCCATTGGCTCCCGCTGCTGTCAACAAATCCAATGACGCGAGTGCCGGGGGCAGGGCCGAGTCATACATTCAGCGGCTATGGGCACCGAATGCTGGACTCGGGAGCGCGCCCGCAAGATAACCCCCTCGGGAGAGCACTTCTCCTAGGGCAGTGATGGCGAACCTTGGCACCCCAGATGTTTTGGAACTACATTTCCTATGATGCTCATCTACACTGCAGAGTGCATGAGCATCATGGGAAATGTAGTACCAAAACATCTGGGGTGCCCAGGTTCCCCATCACTGTCCTAGGGGGTTAACTGATGTGGGGAGGGGCCACAAGAGCCACGGGGGACCCCAGAAGAGAATGTTCGGGGCCACTCTGTGCAAAAGAGCTGCACAGTGAAGGTAAGTATGATGTGTTTGTTATTTAAAAAAAACCTTTACAATTACTTTAATATAAAATGACCATAAAATACCCCGAAAGGAACACAAAAGGAATAAAAGGAGGGAAGGGAGAGAAGAAAAAATAATAAGCAATAGGAGGAGAGGGAATAAAATAAGCAATAACATTACATTAAAAACAATTGCTGGTAAATTAAAAATGTAAATCAATTTAATCTGTTCAATTGAAGGTTATTTTCAATATCATCCATATCTATAATATTAAGAATCACATGAGTTCATTATTGGCGATTCGTGCAATTTTATATAGAAAAAACGCAATATGTAGTGATGGTTTTCTAATGCAAATTTCTCGAGCCAATATGTATCCAATAATTTTTTTTTTTTTTATCCCCTCCCCTCATTTTTATGCTTTTATATTTCTTTCTGAGCAAATTATAATCATTTTAATATTGATCCTTATTTTTGTGAATTTTTAATAGTGTTTTAATATATTTTTAGACAAGCCATTGAGTATATTAAGGGCCAGTTCACACCATAGAAGCTCAGTCCGGATGCATTTCGGATGCTTTGCTGCATGCACGTTTTTTTGTTGTTTTTGATGCGTTTTTGATGCGTTACAGTTTATTTTCTCCCTCCTTTTTTCTTCACCTTAAAATGGTTGTAAACCCTCCCACACCACTTGTACCTAAAGGTAAGGCTATATTAAGGCTTATAATAAGGCTTACCTGTAGGTACCGTGAATATCTCCTAAACTTGCACCATTTAGGAGATATTCACTGCCGACGTCATCAGCGCATGAGCACTGAAGAAATGGCTCACTTGAGCCGTTTCATCAGCTGCGGTGCAGTTACCGGCAGCTCCCGCGTGCATGATGTAATCGCGGCTCCGGCCAATCACAGCGCGAGAGCCCGCAGTACCCCGGAATAACTCCGGGAGACATGTCGCCGGCCACAGCGGTGTGCGGGGACCGATGCGCGGGCTTCCATCTAAGGTAAGTATTTCATAATGAGCTAGTGTGCTATGCATACTATATATATGACACAATGTGCAGCGCTAATAAAAATAAAACAAATACTAATGCAAATGTATAAAACCTATAGAAGGTTATATAGATCATAACTATATAAAACGTGACATACTGTATAAAAAAAAATATATATATAAAGTGCTGGTACTCCGTGAGTCACACTCAGTCCTTAATAAGATATTGAATTAATCAGCATAAGTCCAAAGCTTATTATGCCTTTGTCTTGCAGGGTTTTTTTTTTTCTGAGTTTGCAACCACTTTAAATAAGGACGTGTGTGTTCCAGTGTGTTTTTGGTGCGTTTAGGTGCGCTCCAGTGCGTTTTTGATGAGTTTCCAGATGCATTCCACTTGCCTTTTTTCTTCTTTTTTTCCTGTTTTTCATCCACCGTACTGGTGCATTTTTGATGCGTTCCGGTGCATTCCAGGGCATTTTTGATGCGTTTTACTGAGTACCAGTACAATACAGTGCAGGAAAAATGCAGCATGTATACTTATTTTTCTGGAACGCACTGAAACTGACTGTACTGTTTTGAACTATGCCATTGGAAACCATATAACCTTCCTTCCATGCGTTTTGATGCAGAAAAAAAAACGCACTGGAATTCATGTGGTGTTTATAGTCCCAAAGAAGGGTGATCCTGTATAAAGTATTATTCAAGACTTTTATATGTGCAGTGGTGCTTCTATTTCTTATCCTAAATTTGTGTTTTCCTAAAGACCAACCCAAGGAAGTCCTTTGACAAATACAGCTGCCAGTCTACTCCAATACAAGAATGTATCACAGTACACATTGGGCAATCCATTACTATATCAAGAATTTTTTCAGATTTTTTTTTAGGTGTCTATATCCCATTGGGGAGATTTCCCTTCTCTTCCTGTCCTGGAGACAGGTAACCCATAAGCTTTCGGTTAGGCGACGGTAACTGTGCCGGGAGCCCCGCAGCGCACGCGCTCTTGGCTCAGGTGTATTGGCAGCAATTCACGCAAATATGCCCCCCCTCTGCACTAAGGACCACGTGCCGAGAGGCTGCATATTTGCGTACAGCAGGCACCACAGGGTTAAAATGATAAAAGCAATAACACTTATGATCGTGAAGGTTAAACAAACATGTAATGTTGGATCAGATCCCAGCCTCCGCGTGTGCTCCAGCTACTGGAATTCTCATCACACTTCGTCCCTGCTTGATGCGCTTCGCCCCTCCCATTGGGCGCCTCGTTTCGCCCCTCTCACTGGGTGTGTTTAGAAGAGCTTCTGAAGATGCCCAGTGGGAGGGGTAAAACCTGTACGGTAGCCGTTCAGCCAGCTTCTGTCAAATGGGCATGACCGAAAAAGCTGATTGGCATCCTATCAACACTCTCAGCCAATGGCTGAGAGCGCTGACTGATGTGTTCTGGCTCTGTCCAAACACAATAGCTCAGCGGGGGATATTGCTGCACTAACATCTCATAGTTAGTACATCGGCTCCTCCAGAGCTCGCTGGGTTGAACGAAAAAAGACTAATGCCCCGTACACACGGTCGGAATTTCCTGCTCTCAAATTTTCCGACAACAAAGTCCGATCTGACTTTTTCCGATCGTGTGTAGCGAATTCCGACGGACAAAGCGCCACGCATGCTCAGATCACATTAGAAGACCAAAGCTATTGGCTACTAGCCTCTACATAGTTCCGTCGTACGCAACGCACGTCACCACGCTCAGAATGATCGGATTTTCCGTCAACTTTGTCCGACCGTGTGTATGCAACACCAGTGTCAGACAAAATCCGTTGGAAAAAATCCGACGGATTTTGTGGTCGGAATTTCCGACCGTGTGTACGGGGCATAAGAGTGTGTACCAGGCTTAAGGCCCCTTTTACACTGGGGCGTTTTTCAGGCGCTTTAGCGTTAAAAAAAACCCCTGTAAAGCGCTTGAAAGAAGCCTCATCTGCAATCCCAATGTGAAAGCCCAAGTGCTTTCACACTGAGATCCCTTTCACACTGGGTTGTTTTTCAGGCGCTTTAGCGTTAAAAAAAGCACCTGTAAAGCACCTGCTTTCACACTGAGGCGCTGCGCTGGCAGGGCGTCAAAAAAAGTCCTGCAAGCAGCTTCTTTGCAGCGCTTTTGGAGCGGTGAGTTCACCGCTCCTAAAGCGCCCCTTCCCATTGAAATGGGAAGCGCCTGCACAACGCCTGAAAAGCGCATGCAAATCACTTTTGGCAGCTTTTAACCCTTTATTTGGCGACTAGCAGTGGTTAAAAGCGCCCCACTAGCGTTCAAAAAACGCTGGTAAAGCACCGCTAGTTTAAGCGGCGCTTTACAAGCGTTTTTCGGGTGCTGACAGTGTGAAAGGGCTCTTAAAGCACTTGGGCTTTCACATTGGGATTGCAGATTAGGCTTCTTTCAAGCGCTTTACAGGCGCTTTTTTTTTACGCTAAAGCGCCTGAAAAACGACTGAAAAACGCCCCAGTGTGAAAGGGGTCTAAGAAAGCTAAGGGAGAGGAACTGCAAATCAGTATATTAAGGCCCCTTTCACACTGGGGCGGGGAGCCACGGTGACGGTAAAGCAGCGCTATATTTAGCGCTGCTTTACCGTCGTTTTAAACCGCGGTATTCGGCCGCTCACGGTGCGGTTTTACCCCCCGCGAGCGGCCGAAAAAGGGTTAAACACCCCTGCAGAGCGCCGCCATAGCGGCGCTTTGCGGCGGTATTGCCGCGGTTTCCCATTCAAATCAATAGGAAGGAGCGGTATAGGAGCGGTGAATACACCGCTCCTATACAGCTCCAAAGATGCTGCTAGCAGGACTTTTTTTTGCCGTCCTGCTAGCGCACCGCTCCAGTGTGAAAGCCCGCCGGCTTTCACACTGGAGTGAATGGGGCCGGATTTTTTCAGGCGGTGAACAGGCGCTATTTTTAGCGCTGTACCCAGAGCCGATCGGTCCTATAGGCACACTATGCAAGCTGCTTAGGGCCCCACCGCTGTGGGGGGCCCCCAAGACCCAGCATCCCCCCCTGCACCTCTGGCTGGCCGTTTAGAGTGCAGTGAGGAGAGGTGGGAGGAGGTGGAAGGCGGCGATCGGCAGCTCTATGGTGCCTGAGTGGGCGGCGGGATCTCCCTGGGGTTTGTAGTACTCTCAGTGTATACAGTGGAGAGGAGAAGGGAGGGGCCTCTGACCCAGGCAGGTATCAGTTTCACTTTCACTCTGCTTGAACACTGTTGCTGATGCCCGGGTCAGAGGCCCCTCCCCTCTCTGATGTATACATTCGGAGATATAACTACTAGCCCTAGGGAGATCCCTCTGCCTATGGACAGCATATAGCTGCCGATCGCCGCCTCCCACCTCCACCAGCCAGGTACAGGGGAACCTCTGCAAGGGGGGAGTCAGCTGTTTGGGGGCCCAAATGTAAGAGGGGGGGGGCTCTCTGGGGACACTAATGTAAGAGGGGGGGCTCTCTGGGGACACTAATGTAAGAGGGGGGGCTCTCTGGGGACACTAATGTAAGAGGGGGGGCTCTCTGGGGACACTAATGTAAGAGGGGGGCTCTCTGGGGACACTAATGTAAGAGGGGGGGCTCTCTGGGGACACTAATGTAAGAGGGGGGCTCTCTGGGGACACTAATGTAAGAGGGGGGCTCTCTGGGGACACTAATGTAAGAGGGGGCTCTCTGGGGACACTAATGTAAGAGGGGGCTCTCTGGGGACACTAATGTAAGAGGGGGGCTCTCTGGGGACACTAATGTAAGAGGGGGGCTCTCTGGGGACACTAATGTAAGAGGAGGGCTCTCTGGGGACACTAATGTAAGAGGGGGGCTCTCTGGGGACACTAATGTAAGAGGGGGGCTCTCTGGGGACACTAAGAGGGGGGCTCTCTGGGGACACTAAGAGGGGGGCTCTCTGGGGACACTAAGAGGGGGGCTCTCTGGGGACACTAAGAGGGGGGCTCTCTGGGGACACTAAGAGGGGGGCTCTCTGGGGACACTGATGTAAAGAGGGGGCCCCCTGGGGACACTAATGTCAGAGATGGGGCTCTCTGGGGACCCTGTGTAAGGAGGGGTTCTCTGGGGAGCCGGTGTAAGGGGAGGCTCTCTGGGGAGCCTGGTGTAAGGGGAGGCTCTCTGGGGAGCCTGGTGTAAGGGGAGGCTCTCTGGGGAGCCTGGTGTGAGGGGAGGCTCTCTGGGGAGCCTGGTGTGAGGGGAGGCTCTCTGGGGAGCCTGGTGTGAGGGGAGGCTCTCTGGGGACCCTGGTGTGAGGGGAGGCTCTCTGGGGACCCTGATGTGAGGGGATACCCTCTGGGGACCCTGATGTAAGTAGGGAGGCTCACTGGGGACCCTGATGTAAGGAGGGGCTCTCTGAGGACACTGATGTAAGGGGGGCTCTCTGGGGATCCTGATGTAAGGAGGGGCTTTCTGGGGACCCTGATGTAAGGGGATGCTCTCTGGGAAACCTAATGTAGGGGAGGCTCTCTGGGGACCCTGATGTAGGGGGAGACTCTCTGAGGGCACTGATTTAAGGGGGGCTCTCTGGGGACCCTGATGTAAGGGGAGGCTCTCTGGGGACCCTGATGTAAGGGGAGGCTCTCTGGGGACCCTAATGTAGGGGGAGGCTCTCTAGGGACCCTGATGTAAGGGGGGGCTCTCTGGGGACTCTGATGTAAGGGGGGGGCTCTCTGGGGACCCTAATGTAGGGGGAGGCTCTCTGGGGACCCTAATGTAGGGGGAGGCTCTCTGGGGACCCTGATGTAGGGGGAGACTCTCTGAGGACACTGATTTAAGGGGGGCTCTCTGGGGACCTTGGTGTAAGGAGGGGCTCTCTGAGGACCCTGATGTAAGGGGGGCTCTCTGAGGACCCTGATGTAAGGGGGGCTCTCTGGGGACCTCATTCTGTTCTATTTTGTTGTACTTATTCTAGACTATTATAGACTTTTTTGTTTAAAGGAGGGAGGATTGTTTTGGGAGCACTGAAGTGTCAGGTGTGACTGTGTGGCAATGGCAAATGGTTTACATAGCTCACGGCATCACGGGTCAAGTAGAGGGCCCCTTAGCAGAATTTTGCTTAGGGCCCCAGGGAGGTCAGGATCGGCACTGGCTGTACCGCATGGAAAACGCCCCGGTGTGAAAGGGGCCTTAATGACTATATGACAATATGGCAAAGTGTGTAAAATCGAGTCCTATGAAAAGCATGTTATAGGTACATTTCTATATATCTCACCAATGACCATATTCTGTCATTAAAAGGCGCAGGTTTTCTGATTACTTAGCAAGAGCACCTTGAATGCAGAAAAAGAGTAAAGAGATTTCTACATTTGGGTTTGATCTCCAGCACTGAGATCTTGTTATGTGACAGATTCTTGGTGGGTGGGAGTTGAAAAGTGCAATGCTGCAAAGTCTCTCCGGGTTTATTATCCCGCCAACATTCTATTTATTTCATTTTATGAAAATCGTGAAGACGGTAGAAAGCCGCAAGCAGCCTGCAATGCTTGTGACCCTTAAAAATGCATGAAATCATTTTACTCTTCATGTTTAATCCATGAGGCCCCCAGGGGCCCATCCAGAGAGCTTGAAGAGGAAATTGTAAGCATGTTGGTTCTTTGTGTGAGATTGGAAACCAGATCTTAGGGCAGACACCAAGACCAACTGACCGGGAACAAACTAGCATAGAGACAATTGCTACATTGTGTAACAAAAAAAAATATATATATATATATAGATATATCTATATATCTATATCTATATCTATCTATATATATATATAATATATATGTATACAGTATATATATATATATATATAGATAGATAAGATAGATATATATCTAGATATATATAGATGGATATATATATATATATATTTATATATATATATATAGCTATAAATAAATACATATGCACTTTTATAAGTAAATATAAACAAACATTTTAAAATGTATTAAAACATTTTTAATTAAATAAACACTTATTACGCATGCACAACGTTTTTTTTTTTCTTGTTTTTTTTTGCTAGTGCCTCAACCACCCACCCCCACTTCCCAAGGCAATGATAAAAACTGCAGAAACTGGTGCCACTTTTTTGATAATGATTGCTGAGTGGCCAGTGCCAGTAGGGCAGAGGTTGGTGTCAGCTGGGCTGTGGACGGTGTCAGTAGTTTTTAAATTTTTTTTTTTTTTTTAAATAATATGCATCTATGTGTGTAAAGCCCCATACACACAGTCGGAAAATCTGACCACCAAATCCATCGGATTTAGTCCGACACTGGTGTTGCATACACACGGTCGGACAAAGTTGTCGGAAAATCCGATCATCCTGAACGTGGTGACGTTTGTTGCCTACGATGGGACTACGTAGAGGCTAGTAGCCAATAGCTTTGGTCTTGTAATGTGATCTGAGCATGCGTGGCACTTTGTCCGTCGGAATTCGCGACACACGATCGGAATTGGTGTGATCGGACTTTGTTGTCGGAAAATCTTTAGAGCAGGAGATACAACTTTGTCCGTCGGACAATCCGATGGAAACTGTCCGATGGTGCCTACACACGGTCGGAATTTCCGACAACATTGTCCGATAGGACAGAATCCATCGGAAAATCCGACCGTGTGTATGGGACTTAAGTGTGTTTGTATATATGTATGTATGATGTATAGCAAGATTATTAGTAATTAGTATATTATATTAGAATTATTAATTATTGTATAACTTTATACTGATGGGAAGCTAGATAATGTATTATTATTAATTATGGAGAAGGGGTGGGAATAAACAAGCTGGTGCTTCTTCTCACTCCTTTTCCGATATTCAATCTATATCTATAAACTATTTTGTATTGTTTACAGTTTTATGTTTTTTTTGTGTGTGTCTGATCGTTACTGTATGATTACTATGCTAATTTCTCTATATGGTTATATTTTTTTACATGTTCAAAATAAACTACTACTAATATCTATCTATCTATCTATCTATCTATCTATATATATATATATATATATATATATATATATATATATATAGATAGATATAGATCTATATATATATAGATAGATAGATATAGATCTATATATATAGATATATAGATATACATCTATATCTATATATTAGATATATATATATATATATATATACACTTTTAAAAGGAAATGTAAACAAACATTTAAAAATGTATTAAAAAAAAATTAATTAAATAAACACTTATTACATATGCACAAATATATATATATTTTTTTTGCTAGTGCCTCAACCACCCACCCCCACTTCCCAAGGCAATGATCAAAACTGCAAAAACTGGTGCCACTTTTTTGATAATGATTACTGAGTGGACAGTGTCAGTAGGGCAGAGGTTGGTGTCAGTTGGGCCGTGGACGGTGTCAGTGGTTTTTATTATTTTTTAGAAATATTTTAATAGTTTTTAAATATTTTTTTACTATATATATATATATATATATATATATATATATATATATATTTTACAATTTTATATAGGAGCCCTGTTGGTGAAATATCAAGGGTCTAAACAGACCCCTGATGTCTCACTTTTGAGATTCCCCACTCCCTTTCCCTACAGACTCAGCTGCACTGGACAGCGAATGAAAGTGAAGCTCTCTGTGCCGAGCAGCTTCCTGTTCATTCACAAACTGAAGCAGAGAAAACACGGTTTTGACTTGAGTTAGGCAATAAATAAATAAAATTGGACAATATGGAGCAGCTGATCTTCCTATTTTTTTTAATGATTTTATATAAACTGTATTTGTATACTGAATGTTCTAATTCCATTCCGTCCTTCATGACAGGTTATGGGAACATTGCGCCGAGCACAGAAGGAGGAAAGATATTTTGTATCCTCTATGCGATATTTGGAATCCCACTCTTTGGCTTCCTATTGGCTGGAATCGGTGATCAGCTTGGTACCATCTTTGGGAAGAGCATTGCAAGAGTCGAGAAGGTTTTCAGGGTAAGAATCGACATTCAATGATGACAATAGGAAGGTGACACATCTGTTTATAGACACCACTAGGGAATTGTGGGACTT
The DNA here is from genome assembly GCA_028564925.1 of Lithobates sylvaticus. NCBI lineage: Eukaryota > Metazoa > Chordata > Amphibia > Anura > Ranidae > Lithobates > Lithobates sylvaticus. The sequence continues at coordinate 65,279,211 of CM053038.1, forward strand.
TCCGCATTTAAAACATATCTAAACCCAAAAAGATGTTGCAGCCTCCCAGTCCTTAGATGTGGTGGCTGTATTTGTTTTCTTATTTCAGGCTTTTTTCCCTTTATTTTAGCCTGGTGATTCTGTCCTGGAGTGACAACACTCAATAACTGCATTCCCTCTCCTCCGTAACATAGGGGGGGGGGGGGGGCTATTCTATACTCCTCCAATACTGCTGAGAACATGTTATGCGGATGTAAGAAGCCAAGAGGTGGCTTAGACCAATGGTTCTCAACCCTGTCCTCAAGTACCCCCAATAGGCAATGTTTTGGGAAGTTCTCTTAGATAAAATAGCTGTAATGAAATACCAAGCCATTGACTCTGATTTAAAGCACCTGTGCAAGATAAAGGAAAACCTGCAAACATGGCCTGTTGGGAATACTTGAGGACAGGGTTGAGAACCAGTGACTTAGGGCTCTTTCACACGGACGGACCGTATGTCCGTTTTTCATCCTTCCGTTTTCGGATGAAAAACGGACATACAGGTATCCCTATGGGATAGCGGGTGTCAGCGGATGAGCATCCGCTGACACCCGCTCTCGTCCGTGCCCGCTCTGCTCCGTTTCTGCAGACGGAGGAAAACCCAATTTTTTCATCCGTCTGCAGAGCGGATCGGATGACAACGGACTCTACGGTCCGTCGTCACCCGATCTCCCATAGGGGAGAGCGGCGCTCTGACAGGTCCGTCCCTGCACGGAGTGCAGAGACGGACCTGTCATCTTCTGCTCAGCGGAGATCGCTCCGGCGATCCCCGCTGAGCAAGCGGCTATCCACGGGGCGGATCTGCACTGATCTGCCCCGTGTGAAAGAGCCCTTAGACTGCCAGACTCCACCTATAATTGAAATACAATGTTTGGGTGAACCAACTGTCCATATCTGTATCAATGCTGCATATTTGTATTTATTACAGCATATTTGTAGCAGTATTATTAATTCTATAGCTGCACGACCTGGACAATTGAAGTACAGATTAAATAAGAATTCTAGGTATGAATAGCTTCACATAATTACATTGGACCTGCTTGGAACAAAATAACTCTGCATATACGATACCTGTAGGATCCCTCTAGAAGCTGGAAATTACTGTGTTAGACCCTGCTACTACATCGCTACTATGGTGATCTCCACTAGCTTCCTGGCCCCATGCTGAATGCAGAAGGTCGCCGCTTGGCACGGACGTCATTCAGGGAACACTTTGTGAATTCAAAGCATCCTCTGATCGCTTCTCTGCCTTTTGGCTAAGATCAAGTGTAGTATCTGTTCTTATCAGTGCCCAGTAGGGGTGCTATGCCCTCATTCCAGCTTAACCAGGAGCTGAGATGGTTGCCTCTGTAGTATCCCTGCTGATATGATGGGGGCTCTGAAGGTTAGTACTGGCTGGAATAGTAACCAAGGGCACCCACGGGCAGTTGGGGCATGGGAGTAATTCCCCTGGGAAAACTGGATGGGCCCAGTTCCTCTGGGTTCCTCCTACCTTGTATGGCCATGGGCTGGGAAGACAGAGAGTCTGTGGTGTCTGTGCCCCCTGGGAGTGGTCACCCTAGGGGTTTTCTTAGTAACACTTGGGTGTGGGACCCTACGGTGTGAAAAGGCACATGGTCACAGCACCAAATACTTTATTCTGCACTGCTGATTTTAGAGCTGTGCCTTTTGGCTAAAGTCCAGTATGTTTTTTTTCTCTCACTAGGATGGAGGGTGTGAGTCCCAGGGCTTGCCCTGACATCTAGGGGGGAAGATGTGTGGCCCTCAAATTCCTTCCTTCCCTGCCCAGGGGGGCCTGTTGATCTAGTAATCATGGTCGGCTTCAGCTGATTACGAGGAGAGGGGTCTGCCAGGTCTTCTGGCTAGGCGGACAATGTCAAACCCTATGTCCTGTCAGGAGCCTAGCGCCCTGGGGGTTCAGGGAGAGGTCTTACCCCTTCAGGGGGGTGGACAAAGCACACCCCTAAGTGCACTTTTTAGTGTGTGTACACATGCACGTTTTTTGTACACTTAATGGTTTTTGTTTTTTGTTTTGAGCAATACTGCAGATTTAAAAACAAAAAGGCATCCTCTGATTGGACAAGGTGGAGAGTTGGGGCAGTGAGGCCATGATCTCCATCTTGTCCAAGCAGAGAATGCTTTGCATCCAGTAATCTCCAGTAGCTTCCAGGTCCCATGCTGAGCGGCTGCCCTGCTGCATTGTTAACTTAGGAGGTTGGCTGCTGGGCATGGGAACCATTCAGGAAACACTTTCTCAATGAATGCAAAGACTCCTTCGATTGGAGTTGGAGAAGTGGGGCGGTGATCTCCACCTCGTCCAATCAGAGAATGCTTTGCATCCAGTGATCTCCACTAGCTTCCAGGTTGCATGATGCAAGGCTGCCCGCTGATTGTGAACACAGGAGGTCAGCTGTTGACCACAGGCACCATTCAGCATTCTCTATGTTCTCCTATGTTTACAATGGAGTGGGACAGTCACTCAGCATGGAAAGCTAGTGGAGATCACTGGAGTAGTGGTGTCTACTACAGTGATTTCCTGCTTCCAGGTTGCATGATGCGAGGCTGCCCTGCTGATTGCGAACACAGGAGGTCAGCTGTTGACCACAGGCACCATTCAGCATTCTCTATGTTCTCCTATGTTCACAATGGAGCGGGACAGTCACTCAGCATGGAAAGCTAGTGGAGATCACTGGAGTAGTGGTGTCTACTACAGTGATTTCCTGCTTCTAGAGGGATACCTACATACCTACATTGGTCCAACTGGACCAGTGTAACTATATAAAAATATCCATACCTGGGATTCTACTTTAAGTTTGTGGCATTCTTGTTGTGGATGTGACTTCATACTGACGTTCTCCTGGTGGCCTCTCATTAGGCAGAATCGGCCCCTGAGTGTCTTATTGGGACCATGAATTCCAGCTGAGCCGGTTATCTTAATGAGCAGAAGCATTATGTATATTTAATGAGGCTTATGTGAAACGTTCAGTGCAATGAAGAATTCCTGAATCCCTTTCTCTATGAACATTCAAAGTATATTATTAATTTATTACCAGTATTACCATTATTATTATTCATCTTAATTTAAAAAGGTCAAGTGTACTTGTTCCCCCTGTCTACCCTATCGCCCTTTCCCCATCTACACTACTCAACCTTCCATTTTTGTAGCCATCTTCTGATCATCTTCCCATCTTTAAAGTTTGCGTTGTCAGAATGGAGTGATCAACAGTGTTCGATAGCTCGGTTCTCAGTGTAGAGGCGCCGGGGGACAGATGCAGAATCGGACCGATGCTGCATCCACCTAGGTAAGTGTAACGGAACTTCCCACACTCCGCTTGAGTGCTTCCGTCAGTATATCGCTTCCTAAACTCTGAAACACAAGACCAGTGGATCTGGCTTAGCTACTCCAAGAACTAGGCAGTAGTTTTTGAGTAAACCAGAATAAGAAATGTTTATTTGAACAAGTACACAGGCTTTTACACTTGAGAAGGACATTTCCCCCCTTCTGATCAGATTAACCTGACAATACAAAATGCACAGAGGAATATAATTACAACAACAGACATATACTATAAACCTGATGTTAATTAACCCCCTGGATGACTCAGAGGTCTGACCTTCCAGGTCAGACTTGCCGTCTTCTAGCTCACAAACTACAATACACATGATCATAAGTATAAACACAGAACACCTTCAGACAATAGCAGAGTTAATTATCACAAACAACAATGGGTGAAAGACCCTTAGGCGGCACACTAGACCTACTTACAATAAACACATTATGGCAGGGGGAGTTCCAAGCTGGCAGACCATTATGACCTTTTTAATAATGTCCTTTTGCATTACTTAACAGAACATCTCCCCAAATGCTTGTAGCTCCCTCAAATGCCAGGGCCCATAATTGGTAGGCTAGAGGCTAGCATTCAGTCCCCTCCAATAACCTCTGTCCCGGGTGAGTCTATCACAGTATTAAACTGGAAAGAAACCCAATCCCATACTTCTCTTTTAACACATTTCATTCGGCCCTGAGGAAGGAGAAACAAACCACAAAAATGTGTTGGGTTATCAAACTGATTCTGCAATATTCTACATAAATAACGTGAGGCAGCCTTTGCTTACTCACTTTGTTCTTCGGTATCAAGCCCCGATGAAGGAAAATGGGCACCCCGAAACATGTTGGGTCTTTATAACATAAAAGTCTGAATATAATAGAATCTGGAATTTGCTTTTCCCCCTTGCACACCCAGGTTTTTATAGCTGTCTGTGTCCCTACTGGGAAGATCCCTCCTTTCTATTTTGTCCTAATTACCATTGACCATTTGGACTTACCATTACCTTTTTCTATTGGGAGAGAAAGTGATATCTCCATTTTGAGAGAAAGTGATGGGCAGATATGTGCACTGCCGTTTTCGTTTAATTTGTTTATTTTTTTTGTTTGTTTTTTTCATTTTTCGGGTCATTCGTTATGATTGCAATTCGTAACTTCGTAAATCCGAAAATAAGAAAGAAAATCTGAAAATTCTAAATAATAACTAACTAATAATAACTAACTATTTAATTATAGATATTTGAATTACCTTTCAAATTTGGCTATTAGTAAACGTAACGAATACAAATTTTTGCTAAGTTACGATTTTATCCGAAATAACGAATGCCGATTCTAAACAAATGGAACGGAACAATTTAATAATAACTAATAATAATATTAAAAAGTTTTTATTATTATTATTGTTATTTATTTATTATTAATTATTCGTTATGTTCCATTCATTTAGATGCGGCATTTCGTTATTTCGAATAATTCATAACTTCGGATAAATTTACGAATTTTCGAATTTACGGATATTCAGAAAAATTCATCAAACAGGTTTTCGTTAATTTCAGATATTTCCAAATTAACGAATTTGTTGAAATTTGTTAAAAAAAAACTAATTCGGAACGAAACGAATTGCACAAGTCTAGTGATGGGAAATCCAGAGGATTTTGCCTTTCTTTATAGAGATTTCCTCTCACTTGTTGTATCTTGAAAGAAGTATGTATCTATGAGCAAAAAATCTCACAGGTGTTTATATCTTTCCCTATTGTATCCAAAAGTGTTTTTGACAGGAACACTTGGGCAACGTTTAGTACCTACGTCATCTCTTCTGTGGAACCCCAGCTAGTACTTGGGTAGACCTTGCTTTGGCAGATCCCCTGAAGAATGGGTCTGTCTGGTTTTGGCCAGATGGGTCATGAGTACCCCAGACACTGTCAGGTGTCTTGTGCCCCAGGGAATTAGGGCCAATTTCCTCCCCCTCGGAGACGGACCATATAATACACCCTGTGCACTTTTTTGTGTGCTTCACTTTTTGTGTGTTCACTTTTTTTATTGTGTCTGGTGTTAAATTTAGAGTGTGCATCTTGGAGCGTAAAAAACATGATGCTGCCACCACCACGTTTCACGGTGGGGATGGTGTGTTCAGGGTGATGTGCAGAGTTAGTTTTCCACCACACATAGTATTTTGCTTTTAGGCCAAAAAGTCATCTCATCTGACCAGAGCACCTTCTTCCACATGTTTGCTGTGTCCCCCACATGGCTTCTCGCAAACTGCAAACGGGACTTCTTATGGCTTTCTTTCAACAATAGCTTTCTTCTTTCCACTCTTCCATAATGGCCAGACTTGTGGAGTGCACGACTAATAGTTGTCCTGTGGACAGATTCTCCCACCTGAGCTGTGGATCTCTGCAGCTCCTCCAGAGTTACCGTGGGCCTCTTGGCTGCTTCTCTGATGAATGCTCTCCTTGCCCGGCCTGTCAGTTTAGCTGGACGGCCATGTCTTGGTAGGTTGTCAGTTGTGCCATACACTTTCCATTTTTGGATGATGGATTGAACAGAGCTCCGTGAGATGTTCAAGCTTGGGATATTTTTTTATAACATAACCCTGCTTTATACTTCTCCACAACTTTATCCCTGACCTGTCTGGTGTGTTCCTTGGCCTTGATGATGCTGTTGGTTCACTAAGGTTCTCTAACAAACCTCTGATGGCTTCACAGAACAGCTGTATTTATACTGAGATTAAATTACACACAGGTGGACTCTATTTACTAATTAGGTGACTTCTGAAGGCAATTGGTTCCACTAGATTTTTTTAGGGGTATCAGAGTAAAGGGGGCTGAATACAAATGCACCCCACACTTTTCACATATTTATTTGTAAATAATGTTGAAAACCATTTATCATTTTCCTTCACTTCACAATTATGTGCCAGATGAAATGGCTGTGCTAATTACTAAGGCAGTGAAACTGATCAAATCATCTTTGCAAAATAATGGAGAGCCTGAAAACATGACCTGTTGGGGTCGCCTTGAGGACTGGAGTTGAGAAACACTGATCTATCACATAAAATCCCAATAAAATTCCTTTTACGTTTTTTGGTTACATACATAGTTACATAGTTAGTCAGGTTGAAAAAAGACACAAGTCCATCCAGTTCAACCGCAAAAAATAGAAAAAAATAATAATATCATACAATCCCATATACCCAATTCTATACCCACAGATGAAATCTCTTTTCCTCTGGACGTAAAGAGTGCCCCCTTGTCCTCTTTGTTGACTGTAAAGTGAATAACTCAACACCAAGTTCTCTATATGGACCCCTTATATATTTGTACACGTTGATCATATCCCCCCTTAATCTCCTCTTCTCAAGAGAGAATAAATTCAGTTCCTCTAATCTTTCCTCATAGCTGAGCTCCTCCATGCCTATTTTCAGTTTGGTTGCCCTTCTCTGCACTTTCTCCAGTTTCCCTATATCCTTTTTGAGAACTGGTGCCCAAAACTGAACTGCATATTCCAGATGAGGTCTTACTAATGATTTGATTTGAGCATTTTGTAACATGACAAAATGTGGAAAATTTCAAGGGGTATAAATACTTTCCCAAGGCACTGTATCTGTGTATGGTTATATTATATATCTGTGTACATTGTATGAATACATCATATATCTGTGAACATTGTATGGATACATTGTATATCTGTGTACACTGTATTGATACATTGTATATCTGTGTACATTGTATGGATACATTGTATATCTGTGTACATTGTATGGATACATCGTATATCTGTGTACATTGTATGGATACATCATATATCTGTGAACATTGTATGGATACATTGTATATCTGTGTACACTGTATTGATACATTGTATATCTGTGTACATTGTATGGATACATTGTATATCTGTGTACATTGTATGGATACATCGTATATCTGTGTACATTGTATGGATACATCATATATCTGTGAACATTGTATGGATACATTGTATATCTGTGTACACTGTATTGATACATTGTATATCTGTGTACACTGTATTGATACATTGTATATCTGTGTACATTGTATGGATACATCATATATCTGTGAACATTGTATGGATACATCGTATATCTGTGTACATTGTATGGATACATCATATATCTGTGAACATTGTATGGATACATTGTATATCTGTGTACACTGTATTGATACATTGTATATCTGTGTACATTGTATGGATACATTGTATATCTGTGTACATTGTATGGATACATCGTATATCTGTGTACATTGTATGGATACATCATATATCTGTGAACATTGTATGGATACATTGTATATCTGTGTACACTGTATTGATACATTGTATATCTGTGTACATTGTATGGATACATCATATATCTGTGAACATTGTATGGATACATTGTATATCTGTGTACACTGTATTGATACATTGTATATCTGTGTACATTGTATGGATACATTGTATATCTGTGTACATTGTATGGATACATCGTATATCTGTGTACATTGTATGGATACATCATATATCTGTGAACATTGTATGGATACATTGTATATCTGTGTACACTGTATTGATACATTGTATATCTGTGTACATTGTATGGATACATTGTATATCTGTGTACATTGTATGGATACATTGTATATCTGTGTACATTGTATGGATACATTGTATATCTGTGTACATTGTATGGATACATCATATATCTGTGTACATTGTATGGATACATTGTATATCTGTGTACATTGTATGGATACATTGTATATCTGTGTACATTGTATGGATACATTGTATATCTGTGTACATTGTATGGATACATCGTATATCTGTGTACATTGTATGGATACATTGTATATCTGTGTACATTGTATGGATACATTGTATATCTGTGTACATTGTATGGATACATTGTATATCTGTGTACATTGTATGGATACATTGTATATCTGTGTACATTGTATGGATACATTGTATATCTGTGTACATTGTATGGATACATTGTATATCTGTGTACATTGTATGGATACATCGTATATCTGTGTACATTGTATGGATACATTGTATATCTGTGTACATTGTATGGATACATTGTATATCTGTGTACATTGTATGGATACATTGTATATCTGTGTACATTGTATGGATACATCGTATATCTGTGTACATTGTATGGATACATTGTATATCTGTGTACATTGTATGGATACATTGTATATCTATGTACATTGTATGGATACATTGTATATCTGTGTACATTGTATGGATACATTGTATATCTATGTACATTGTATGGATACATTGTATATCTTGGGGTTTAGTGTTGGTATTTGATACAAAGGCCAATCTATACAGCTGGGATTCCCCTTCGGTACAAACACGAGCGGCCTGGCTGCCATCTTGACGCCTCTTGAATACAAAAGCGCAGGAAAGCCCTTGTGTGGTCACCATGGTAACAGTAATAGGATTAGACACACTGAGATGTGTCTGATAGGACGAAACGCTCGGCACAATCTCCCGCTTTGACGCTGCGTTTTGGGGATTAAACGGGTTCAAGCTATTTACTCTGCGATGGCAATTTTGTTTTTGTCTCTCAGGGTCTCCTAAGTGTTCCCTGAAGGCCTTCCATTAATAACGGTAAATGATGTCATAAAGCACAACCAATTTCCTCATAATAATTCGCTTTTTTTTTCTTTATTGGTATACAAGCTCATTTGCATATTTCCTGCAAATGAAAAAAACAATTATATATTTTCAGACAGATTGTTGAAAGATTGTGGGGTGGAAATTATGCAATAAAACAGCAGAAGGTTAAAATGGGGGAAGGGGGCAAAAAAGAAGGGTGGGTCCTTTATATTAGAAGTTCTCTCAAATTTAACTCTTGCACTTTCACCCCCTTCCTGCCCAGGCCAATTTTCAGCTTTCAGCACTCTCACACTTACAATGACAATTGCGCGGTTATGCAACACTGCACCCAAACTACAGTTTTCGCATTTTTTTTTTAGATAAATAGAGCTTTCTTTTGGAGGTATTTAATCACCACTGAAGTTTTTATTTTTTTGCTAAACAAATGAAAAAAAAAAAACGAAAATTCGCTGATGTGCGCTATTGAGGTTGCACTGATTGGCACTGATAGGCGGCACTGATGGGCACTGATTGGCAGAACTGATAGGCATCACTGGTGGGCACGGATTGGCACAGATTGGCAGCACTGGTGGGCACTGATATGCAGCACTGGTGGGCACTGATTGGCATCACTGGTGGGCACTGATTGGTACAGATTGGCAGCACTGATTGGCATCACTGGTGGACACTGATTGGCCCAGATTGGCAGCACTGGTGGGCACTGATTGGCATCACTGGTGGGGACTGATTGGCACAGATGGTCAGAACTGGTGGGCCCTGATTGGCATCACTGGTGGACACAGATTGGCATTATTGGTGGGCACTGATCGGCAGCACTGCTGGGCACTGATTGTCAGCACTTCTGGGCACTGATTTGCAGCACCGATGGGCACTGTTGGGGTTGCACTGATAATCAGGACACTGATTGTGAGTGTAGATGTCCCCTGTGTGGACTTGGCATTTTTCGGCTCTCCTCTCCTCATGATCTGTCAGTGTGAGGCGAGGATTGCCGATAACCGGCAAATCCTGTTTACATTCATGATCAGCTGTGATTGGACACAGCAGATAACATGGTAAAGAGATGCCGTGATTGGCTCTTTACCCTGATCTGTAATCAGCTGCGTCTGAAGTATGCAGCGATCGCAGATCACTGCCGATGCACGCGGGGAGCAGAGGAGACTGAGGAAATGCTTCCTCCTGCCTGCAGCAAACTCAGCCTAGTCAAAGTAGTGCTCAGTTTTTAATGATAAAAGGTGGAGCTTTTCTGAAAAACAATGTTGTTGCTGAACGTTGTGACATGTCGGGAATTTATTCATGCAGATTTGTAAAGATAACGACAGGCCCACTTTGATGATGAGGTCACACTTTTGCTAACTCGTTCTTTTTTTAATTCTCTTTGCTCTAGAAGAAGCAGGTGAGTCAGACCAAGATCCGGGTCATCTCCACCATCTTGTTCATCGTGGCCGGGTGTCTGGTGTTTGTGACCATCCCCGCAGTCATCTTCAAGCAGATCGAGGGCTGGACAGAGCTGGAGTCCATCTACTTCGTGGTGGTGACGCTCACAACGATCGGTTTTGGGGACTATGTGGCAGGTGAGGGCAGTTTGTTACCATGCAGTTTATTTTAGTTCTTTTTATAAGAAAAAGAAAAACATATATATATACATCGATATAGAAATAGATATATATTTCGACCCTCCTATTACCGTATTTATCGACGTATAACACGTGCCAGCGTATAACACGCACCCCAAGTTTAGGAGGGATTTTAAGGAAAAAAAACTTACATTTAAATGCCCATCAATGCAGCCTTATCAGTGTCATTTGCAGCCTTGTCAGTGCAGCCTTGCCGCAGTGCAGCCTTGCCCCCAGTGTCCATTGCAGCCTCGCCCTAGTGCAGCCTTGCCCCAGTGTCCATTGCAGCCTTGTCAGTGCAGCCTTGCCCCCAGTGTCCATTGCAGCCTTGCCCTAGTGCAGCAGCCTTGTCAGTGCAGCCTTGCCCCCAGTGTCCATTGCAGCCTTGCCCTAGTGCAGACTTGCCCCCAGTGTCCATTGCAGCCTTGCCCTAGTGCAGCCTTGCCCCAGTGTCCATTGCAGCCTTGCCCTAGTGCAGACTTGCCCCCAGTGTCCATTGCAGCCTTGCCCTAGTGAAGTCTTGCCCCCAGTGTCCATGGCAGCCTTGCCCTAGTGCAGCAGCCTTGTCAGTGCAGCCTTGCCCCCAGTGTCCATTGCAGCCTTGCCCTAGTGCAGCCTTGCCCCAGTGTCCATTGCACCCTTGTCAGTGCAGCCTTGCCCCCAGTGTCCATTGCAGCCTTGTCATTGCAGCCTTGCCCCAGAGTCCAGTGCAGCCTTGCCCCAGAGTCCAGTGCAGCCTTGCCCCAGAGTCCAGTGCAGCCTTGCCCCAGAGTCCAGTGCAGCCTTGCCCCAGAGTCCAGTGCAGCCTTGCCCCAGAGTCCAGTGCAGCCTTGTCATGTATTTAAAATTGGTGCCGCCATGCAGAGATCGCCGCCGGGACTGGGTGGAGTGGAGCGGAGCGAACACCGCCGAGATCACAGGGACTGGGCGGAGCCGAGATACACATAGCCGCGTGTACTCGGCTCTTCTCGGCTCCGCTCACAGTCACGCCCAGTCCCTACCTATGATGGACATAACACAGGTCCAATGGTGGGACTGGGCATGACTGTGAGCGGAGGCGAGAAGAGTCGAGTACACTCGGCTATGTGTATCTCGGCGGCGATCGCTCCGCTCCGCTCACAGTCAGCAGGGATCGGCGGGGATCGGCGTATAACACGCACCCACAATTTTCCCCTGATTTTAAGGGGAAAAAAGTGCGTGTTATACACCAATAAATACAGTATTTTTTTTTTTTAAAGAGTCATTTAAATATATATATTTATACAGCCGCACTGTGCTGGGACTTATATAGGGACAAGGGGACAGGGTCACATGCTCATGTCACATGGTAACCCCGCCCCCCTGTGATGTCACAGTCCCACAGCATCCTCCGGGACTGTGACATCACAAGGTCGAAAAATCCAACAGACTTTAGAAATAGAACATGTCTTATGCCGCGTACACACGAGAGGACTTTTCGACAGCAAAGGTCCGACGGAACGAATCAGTCGGACAATTCGATCGTGTGTGGGCTCCATCTGACTTTTGCTGTCGAAAAATCCGACAGACTTTAGAAATAGAACATGTCTTAAATTTTCCCGCCGGAACTCCGCTGGACCCAGTTCCTATCGAAAAATCCGCTCGTCTGTGTGCTAGTCAGAGGGACAAACAACGACGCTAGGGCAGCTATTGGCTACTGGCTACGAACTTCCTTATTCTAGTCCGGTCGTACGTCATCACGTTCGAATCCGTCACAATTTAGTGTGATTGTGTGTGGTCGTTCATTCGAAAAGATTGTCGGAACTCCGTCGAAAGTTCCTTCGGAAAGACCGTCGGACCTAGTCCGTCAAAAAGTCTGCTCGTGTGTACGCGACATTAGAGTAATAGGAGCAGGAGGGAGGGGGGGACCTCCTCTTCAACTGTATATAAGACTGTATTCTAATAAACAGTCCATGTTCAGCAACAAAACGAGTATTGTCTTGTTTTGTGGTTGTTAGCGGTTGGAATATCTGATATCTATATTCAGACTGGGAGGAAGCGGTATATGACTAAAGCGTATTTTGTGACGTTTCGTTACAGCTTTTATCATCGTTAATGTTGTATACGGAATGCTCGGGTGATGGGGATTCCAAACTCCACCAATCTTTCATGTTGTTTTTGGATGAGCCTTTATGATGTTATTTTCGTTTTTTTTCTCCCTGTTGCACTATATGGATTCATATAGACCCCCATCAGCATTAAGCTGCAATCACCATTAATACTGTATACTGATGATGGGAATTCTGCTGTCTACTGGTTCTCATGTGGTTTTGGCGGGGGCTTTTATGATGTTGTTTTCAGCTTTCCCCTCCCTGCTGTGCTATATAGATCTATATACAGTATCATCAGCATAAAACTGCTATCACTATTAGTGTTGTTTACGGAACGCTTTATTGATGTGAATTCTGAGCTCCACTGATCCATTCCTTGGATATACGGAATGACTTGGCCAAGTCTTCCATATCTGTGCTCACTCATCTGTGAAGGAAAGGGTTAACAAGCAGTTGATCTGTACTTCGTATTGGTAAATGCCCCCCCTGGGCCCCTTTCCCCTACGTCCCCTCTCGCTTCTCCTGTGACCTCATCCCCTCGTGAATTATACATGAATCACATCTGATCCTTGAAAGGGTCCACTGCTGCTGATTGATGCCGCTTTAATAATACGGGGGCCATTAAAAGGTTTCTGTTATTGTGCTTATTCACGCCCTAATTGGATTTTTCATGATGCAGAGAGCTCTTCATCCTACACCCGGGGCTCATAGGGTTTCTTTACTGACACAGATTTAAAGGGGAACCCTGCTTTTCTGAAAACTGCTGATGGATGGACTGAGAATCTTGGAGCTTCAATTACAGAGTAGAATTAAAGGGTAGCAAAGAAAAAATAAATAAATAAAATTAAAAAAAAATAAAACAGAGAAAAATACAGTGTCTTGAAAAAGTATTCATACCCCTTGAAATTTTCCACATTTTGTCATGTTACAACCAAAAACGTAAATGTATTTTATTGGGGTTTTATCTGATTGACCAACACAAAGTGGCACATAATTGTGAAGTGGAAGGAAAATGATAAATGTTTTTCCAAATTTTTTACAAATAAATATGTGAAAAAGTGTGGCGTGCATTTGTATTCAGCCCCCTTTACTCTGATAACCTAACTAAAATCTAGTGGAACCAATTGCCTTCAGAAGTCACCTAATTAGTAAATAGAGTCCACCTGTGTGTAAGTTAATCTCAGTATAAATACAGCTGTTCTGTGAAGCCCTCTGAGGTTTGTAAGAGAACCTTAGTGAACAAACATCATCATAAAGGCCAAGGAACACACCAGACAGGTCAGGGATAAAGTTGTGGAGAATTTAAAGCAGGGTTAGGTTATAAAAAAATATACCAAGCTTTGAACATCTCATGAAGCTCTGTTCAATCCATCATCGAAAATGGAAAGAGTATGGCACAACTGCAAACCTGCCAAGACATGGCCGTCCACCTAAACTGACAGGCCGGGCAAGGAGAGCATTCATCAGAGAAGCAGCCAAGAGGCCCATGGGAACTCTGGAGGAGCTGCAGAGATCCACAGCTCAGGTGGGAGAATCTGTCCACAGGACAACTATTAGTCCTGTTCTCCACAAATCTGACCTTCATGGAAGAGTGGCAAGAAGAAAGCCATTGTTGAAAGAAAGCCATAAGAAGTCCAGTTTGCAGTTTGCGAGAAGCAATGGAGGAGACACAGCAAACATGTGGAAGAAGGTGCTCTGGTCAGATGAGACCAAAATTAAACGTTTTGGTCTAAAAGCAAAACGCTGTGTGTGGCAGAAAACTAACACTGCACATCACCCTGAACACACCATCCCCACTGTGAAACATGGTGGTGGCCGAATTATGTTGTGGGGATGCTTTTCTTCAGCAGGGACAGGGAAGCTGATCAGAGTTCATGGGAAGATGGATGGAGCCAAATACAGGGCAATCTTAGACGAAAACCTGTTACCTGTTATGAAAATGTCCGATCGGACCATGTTGTCGGAAAATCCAGCCGTGTGTGGGCTCCAATGGACCCTTTCTGTCGGAATTTCCGACTAAAAAAATTTGAGATCCTGCTCTTAAATTTTCCGCCAACAAAATCCGATCGGACTTTTTCCGATCCTGTGTAGAGAATTCCGACGGACAAAGTGCAAAGCATGCTCAGATCAAATTAGGAGACCAAAGCTATTGGCTACTAGCCTCTACGTAGTTCTGTCGTACGCAACGAACATCACCACGTTCAGATTCTCCGACAACTTTGTCCGACTGTGTGTATGCAACACCAGTGTCGGACAAAATCCGTCAGAAAAAATCCGATGGATTTTGTGGTCGCAATTTCCGACCATGTGTACGGGGGCTAAGAGTCTGCAAAAGACTTGAGACTGGGACGGAGGTTCACCTTCCAGCAGGACAACGACCCTAAACATACAGCCAGAGCTACAATGTAATGGTTTAGATCAAAGCATATTCATGTGTTAGAATGGCCCAGTCAAAGTCCAGACCTAAATCCAATTGAGAATCTGTGACAAGACTTAAAAATTGCTGTTCACAGACGCTCTCCATCCAATCTGACAGAGCTTGAGATATTTTGCAAAGAAGAATGGGCAAAAATGTCCCTCTCTAGATGTGCAAAGCTGGTAGAGACATCCCCAAAAAGACTTTGCAGCTGTAATTGCAGTGAAAGGTGGTTCTACAAAGTATTGACTCAGGGGGGCGCTATACAAATGCCCCCCACACTTTTCACATATTTATTTGTAAAAAATTTGAAAACCATTTATCATTTTCCTTCCACTTGACAATTATGTGCCACTTTGTGTTGGTCTATCACATAAAATCCCAATAAAATAAATTTACCTTTTTGGTTGTAACATGTGGAAAATTTCAAGTGGTGTAAATACTTTTTCAAGGCACTGTAAGTGGATTGACTCTTTCAGAAACTGTTGGTTGGCTGACTGTCATTTTGGTCCTCTGGCTTCAGTACATACTGAGGTACTTAGCTGGAAAAAACATACAGATGAGGGGTTCTGAGTAAAGAGTAAGGCCCCTTTCACACGGTCGGACCGTTCAGATCCGCCTGTCAGTTTTGACGGCGGATCTGAACGGGCGCTCCATGTTAGTCTATAGAGCGTCGGATGTCAGCAGAGACATCTCCGCTGACATCCGACCTGGTCCGATCCGCCAAAAGCAGACGTATGGCTAGACGTCCAGATCCGTCGCTGGCGGATCGGATCGGGTAAGATCTGATGAAAACAGACACACTGTCCGTTTTCATCCGATCTCTCCATAGAGATCAGCGGCGCTCGCAAGCCCCTCCCCGCTCATCCGCTGGTTCAGCGGAGATCAACGGAAATCTCCCGCTGAGCCGGCGGACAGAGGCGGACTCCGTGCAAGCGGAGCCCGCCTCGTGTGAAAGGGGCCTAAAGGAGGAATATAACCCCTGTTATATTCTTTTTTTTTTTTTGTCATCTGTGTCACTTTACTTCCTGTTTCATATCCAAAAGAAGAAGAAGAAGTCCTTCCAAAGTGCAGGAATCCCTTTTTGTCACTAGACACGTGCACGCCGGAAATTTTCGTTTAGTTTCGGATACATTCATTCATTGAAGAATTTTTTTTCCTCACATTCGTCATGTTGAACCAATTCGTTTTCGGAAATTATTTTATTACTTTGGCATTTGTTTCATATATTCGTTGGTCCGGTCTGGATGCAAAAAATTGCAGTTTTTCTGGAAGATTGCTATATATTGAATATATTATCAAATTGGACGCATTTTGAATTGGAAGGATTCAATATTTTCAGACTCGAGAGAAATGGCACGAGCTGATTGGACAATATCGACTGGTGTCATATACATCCAAATTATCGAATGGAACAAAATTCGGAATCCATTTGTTATCCAAATCCAAATTAGAAAATAGCTGCCTTCTAGACATGTGCACAACAAAAAAATGTGTTTATTTTCGTTTCGTTTTTTTCGTTTCCGTTGATTCGTAACGATTCGTAAATTCGTAAGTCGTCGGTGTTCGTATTCGTAACGATTTGTATTTTCGTTAGAGTTATTTTTTCGTTGATTCGTTTTTTCGCTAGTTTAATTTTCGCTTATTCGTTTATTCGAAATTCGGACGCATTTGTATTTATTCGTTCCTAACATTCGTAACATTCGTAGATTCGTAATCGGAGCATAATTCATAATTTTATGTAATGTGTATGCTATTATTACATTTTAAGAGACACGGAAAATTACGAATAGAAAAAAAAAGTTACGAATCGAAAAAAAAAAGTTACGAATGTACGAATTTTTTCATTTAATCCATTCAAAGAGCGTTAAGCAGCGCCATTGTAAGAGACACGGAAAATTACGAATCGCAAAAAAAAAAAAAAGTTACGAATGTACACATTTTTTCGTTCAATCCATCGAAGCACGTTAAGCAGCGCCATTGTAAGGGACACGGAAAATTACGAATCGCAAAAAAAAAAAAGTTACGAATGTACAATTTTTTTCGTTCAATCCATTCGAGACACGTTAAGCAGCGCCATTGTAAGGGACACGGAAAATTACCAATTCAACAACAAAAAAAAAAGTTACGAATGTACGAATTTTGTCGTTCATTTTGATTTTTGTTGTTCCTGTTTTCGTTTTTTTGGATTTTCTTCTTTCGTAGATTCGTTGTTTCTAATTAGTTTTTTTCGGATTTTTATTGTTTTCGGATTCGTTCGATTCGATAAAATCGTTAAAATTTTTAGCGAATCGTTCGTTCATTCGTACGATAACGAATGAACGAAAATAACGAAAAAAACCTGAAAAACTAAAAAAAACGCAACGAATTGCACATGTCTACTGCCTTCTATGGGGGGGGGGGGGGGCACTTGTGTCTGGTTGGTTCTGACCCCTGCTTTGTGTGTACACAAGACACACAGAGTGGGGCTCGGCCTCGCCCTCCGCTCCCTCGTCACCGGCTCTGATTGACCAATGGCTCCTGCTGCTGTGTCTCAGCCAATGAGGAACAAGAGAGTGGAGAGAGCCTTGGCTCTCGTGCACATGGCTGGATCCAGATCGGGCTCAGGTATGTATTTAGGGGGAGCTGCATGCAGAAGGTTTTTTACCTTACTCCGTAGTAAAAAGAAAGTCTGCATTTACAACCACTTTAACAAATGAAACTGGAACGAAACAAAACACATTTTTTCGTCATGCATATCTCTACCATGAACTACTTAGTTCATGAACTAGTCCATTATCTCTACCCATGGACTCCTACTCTAGAGAATGAGACATTTGTGAATATAGACTTTGCTAGCACCGGGTTGGACCCCCTTTAGCCTTCGGAACTGCCTTCGTTCTTCGGGGCAAAGATTCAACAAGGTGTTGGAAACGTTCCTCAGAGATTTTGGTCGATAGTGACATGATGGCATCACGCAGTTACTGCAAATTTGTCAGCTGCACATCCATGATGTGTTGGTACTGAGGGGCCCAAAGCGTGGCAAGAAAATATTCCCCACACCATTACACCACCACCACCAGCTTGAACCGGTCATACAAGGCAGGATTTATCCATGCTTTTATGTTGTTTATGTCATATTCTGACCCGACCATCTGAATGTCACAGCTGAAATCGAGACTTATCAGACCCAGAAAAGTTTTTCCAATCTTCTATTGGCCAATTTTGGTGAGCCTGTGCCAATTGTAGTCTCAGCTTCCTATTCTTAGCTAACAGGAGTGGCACCCGGTGTGGTCTTCTTCTGCTGTAGCCCATCTGCTTCATGGTTGGATGTGTTGTGCGTTCAGAGATTGTATTCTACATACCTTGGTTGTAACGAGTGGTTATTTGAGTTACTGTTGCCTTTCTATCATCTGGAACCAGTCTGCCCATTCTCCTCTGAGCTCTGACATCAGCAAGGAGTTTTCCTCCACACAACTGCCTCTCACTGGATATTTTCTCTTTTTTGGACCAGTCTCTGTAAACCAGAGAGATGGTTGTGTGTGAAATCTCCAGTAGATCAGCAGTTTTTGAAATACTCAGACCAGCCTGTCTGGCACCAACAACCATGCCACGTTCAAGTCGCTTAAATCCCATTTCTTGCCCATTCTGATGCTCAGTTTGAACTTCAGCAAGTCATTTTAACCACGTCTAGATTCCTAAATGCATTGAGTTGCTGCCCTGTGATTGGCTGATTAGCAATTTGTGTTACCAATTGAATAGGTGTGCCTAATAAAGTGTCCGGGGAGTGTATAATAGTTCAAGTTACTTTCATATAGTACAGATACATTGTTTGCCATTAGACATGTGCAATTCGTTTCGTTTTTTTTTTTCGTTATTTTCGTTCGTTCGTTTTCGTACGAATGAACGAATCGTTCGAATCGTACGAATCCGAATAACGAATCATTTAAATCGTACGAATCCGATTAACGAATCATTCGAATCAAACAAATTTAAAAAACCACGAAAATCCGAAAAAAACTAATTAGAAACAACGAATGTACTAATGTAGAAAATCCGAAAAACGAAAACGAACGAAAAAATTTGTAGATTCGTAACTTTTTTTTTTTGTTGAATTGGTAATTTTCCGTGTCCCTTACAATGTTGCTGCTAAACGTGCTTCGAATGGATTGAACAAAAAAAAAATTCGTAACTTTTTTTTCGATTCGTAACTTTTTTTTTTTTTTTTTCGATTCATAATTTTCCGTGTCTCTATTGAACAAAAAAATTCGTACAATCGTAACTTTTTTTTCGATTCGTAACTTTTTTTTTTTTTTTCGATTCGTAACTTTTTTTTTCGATTCGTAAATTATTAAAATGTAATAATAGCACACACATTACATAAAATTATGAATTATGCTCCGATTACGAATCTACGAATGTTACGAATGTTACGAATGTTACGAATGTACGAATAAATACGAATGCGTCCGAAAATTAAACTAACGAAAAAACGAATCAACGAAAAAATAACTCTTCCGAATGTACGAATCGTTACGAATACGAACACCGACGACTTACGAATGTACGAATCGTTACGAATCCGAACACCGACGACTTACGAATGTACGAATCGTTACGAATCAACGGAAAGGAAAAAAACGAAACGAAAAAAAAAGTATTTTTTTTGGAAACGAAAAAAACAAAACGAAAATAAACACATTTCTTTGTTGTGCACATGTCTATAATTGCCATAGGACTTCCATACATAACAACAGAGTTATAAAAGGTCTTTTCAATGGAAAACTTTCCAGGATTGCCTGGAGGAAAATTCTAGGAAGCCAAAGCAGCTGTTTATGACGCAATATAAATTGTATCAATGTACAAAAGGACAGAGAGGATCCACTAAGTAATACAGCACCTCATCCCTTGATATTGAAGTATAAACGAAAGGGGGTAGTGGACTAGGGATTATAGCGGTGCAAGAGTAGTATAGAGTAGTCGGGGTTGACTCACAGTTCAATGCTCAAGACTCTTACTTTTTTAGTACAAAATAGTTTTATTACATATAAATACAATCATATAGACAATTACATAGAAAAGAAAAAAGCAAAAATTATTAATACACATTAGACAGTACTTAATCATATAAATTCTTGACAGAGGTTAAATAGTTGAATTTTGTCCTGGATGGCACATGGCCATTTATACAAAGATCAATCCAAAATTACCGTTCAGTTCAGAGATACACGTAAGGTTTAGAGAAAGTTCAAAGTTACTGTAAATGGGATGACCTGAAGTAGGCTAGACGAGCCTTAGTAGACAATTACGACATGTTTCGCCATAACAATGGCTTCCTCAGGGTGGGTCTACTGTACAAGGTAAGTGTATCTAATATGAGAGAGATTGTCATAGTTAATATAACTTACTATTAAATTAGACCGATTGGACATGACACCACACACTATATAAAGTGGACATCTGTCTCAAATGTTTACTTACTTCAACCTGATAGATTAATTCATGGACATGACACCACACACTATATAAAGTGGACAATTGTTTAAAAGAATGCTGATAATGGGAAATAGAGGAACCTTGTAATTTGGGAAAGGATGGTCAGAAAACAGGAGGCACCTGAAATATATTGAAAAAAACAAATTTATGGTTTAGTACCTGTATCAATCTGTAAATTGAGAACTAATTCTGCCCAAATGAAAAGGTAAGTGAGCACCTTTAGAAGAAAGCAGTGTCCACAATAGCCGAAGGTCCCTGATAAATTAAAAGTATAAATAATCAGAGCGATCCAGATTGAATGTGGCGAAGAGCCAATTTAAAAATCAAAAGATAAGTATAGGGTAGACTGAAGTGGCTTACTTGATTGTGGAGAGATTTGATGCGTCAGGTGCCTCCAAAGTCCCGTGGTGGACTGAGCTGACAAGCCGGCTTTTAAACTCACCTTCCAGTCTGAGGAGGCGTGGGGAACGCCCCTCAGTCAGCGGACGTAAGAGCCTCCGCGCAGGCGCACCACACGCGCCTCGGTCAGGGGCCTCAAAGGGCCATAATTCCTGGCGGTGCGCGTGTAGAGAGCGTGATGACGTGATCGTCACAAGGTGGCGATTCGCTGCGGAGGCTGGAGTGGGCAGGCTTGGAAGCACCGCCCTTGGGTGTCCATACTATGCATAGAGGCACTGCCCAAATGGACACACCTACCGTCCAATCAGCAGCCGTGTCAGGAAAGCCGAGAGATGGAACTAGTGGGGTGTTTATGAGAGAAAAGAAAGAGGAGGGGGCTGAGCCTGGGGGTGTTAGCGGGGCCGTCCCGCGGATCCCACAATACAGAGGGTGTCCCGCCCAATCCAAATCTCTAACCGGGAAAATAAAAGAGTGGGCGTACTGAAGTAATGACAATTTAGGGGTACCTGAAGATTGATACTAACATTATATAATTAAATATATTAAAGGGGAACAGACAGAGAATTTAAAAAAGATCAATCCAAGTTGATATTAATCAAATGCCTGTTTAGGTTTGGTTGTTAAAAACAAGTAGATAAGTGCGACAAGGGCAGTTCAAGAACTGAATAGGGATTGTAAAGTGAAAAAAAATATGGTTAAATTCCCATACAGTATGTTTAGTAAGGTTTTTCAATGGATTAGATTATTTTGGGTAAATATCAAGAAATATCGTTGAGTTATTGATAAGATTAGAAGAATAAGGGAAGGGAGCGGGCTTTGGCGCATATTGGGAACGAGCTCAATTTTTGCTTTTTTCTTTTCTATGTAATTGTATCAATATGTATATAAAACAAAATTTTGTTTTATTAAGATTAAAAATCAACCCCGATGCAATCCACTTCACTCCACAGCCTGACCTGTGTCTGATTTTTCTACCATCTATACCGACCTGGGTAAGTTCTGAAAAAAGAAAACAAGTTTATTAAAAAATAAATCCCCAAAAGAAAACTTTCTTTCTCAGACAATAAATCATCGCCTACAAGTGCGCCCAACGGGTCCACCAAAAACGTCTTTCCTTTTCGCGAAGAACCTGAAGAATCTTAAGAGAGAAGAAAAGCCTTTGTAGGAGTCATTAGCTGTTATCTCACCCAATTAAAACTGCTTTAAATTAATTACTTTCCTTCCAATTAGTGTGAACAGCATGCTCTTTGAATGAGGATACGCAGTGTGTTACGGGGTCTCTGAGGCGCAGCGCACGTGCTGAGCAGTGTGGTCCTCTATAGGTAAAGTGACAGTCATGTTTTTCATCCTGACTTCTGGCACGCTCGGTGCCAAAGCAGAGAGCAGAGATCACACAATGCCTATTAGACAAAAATTTGTTTATTTTCGTTTCTTTTTTTTCGTTTCCGTTGATTCGTAACGATTCGTAAATTCGTACGTCGTCGGTGTTCATATTCGTAACGATTCGTATTTTCGTAAGAGTTATTTTTTTGTTGATTCGTTTTTCCGTTAGTTTAATTTTCGTTTATTCGTTTATTCGAAATTCGGACGCATTCGTATTTATTCGTACATTCGTAACATTCGTAGATTCGTAATCGGAGCATAATTCATAATTTTATGTAATGTGTATGCTATTATTACATTTTAAGAGACACTGAAAATTTCGAATCGAAAAAAAAAGTTACGAATGTACGAATTTTTTCGTTCAATCCATTCGAAGCACGTTAAGCAGCGCCATTGTAAGAGACATGGAAAATTACGAATCGAAAAAAAAAAGTTACGAATGTACGAATTTTTTCGTTCAATCCATTCGAAGCACGTTAAGCAGCGCCATTGTAAGAGACACGGAAAATTACGAATCGAAAATTAAAAAAAAAGTTACGAATGTACGAATTTTTTCGTTCAATCCATTCGAAGCACGTTAAGCAGCGCCATTGTAAGGGACATGGAAAATTACCAATTCAACAAAAAAAAAAGTTACGAATGTACAAATTTTTTCGTTCATTTTGATTTTCGTTCCCGTTTTCGTTTTTCGGATTTTCTTCTTTCGTAGATTCGTTGTTTCTAATTAGTTTTTTTCAGATTTGCGTTGTTTTTGGATTCGTTCGATTCGAAGAATTCGTTATTCGTTAAAATTTTTACCGAATCGTTCGTTCATTCATACGATAACGAATGAACGAAAAAAATAACGAAAAAAAACGAAAAAACAAAAAAAAACAAAAAAAATTGCACATGTCTAATGCCTATATGCAGAGCCAGATTAATATCTTGTGCCTCCACAGGCCAACCTTCTTGTCCCCCTCCCCATCAGTGGTCTAGCCACTGTTTGCTGTGCAAAAACCCCGACCTGCTTCTATTTCTGGCCCAAAATAAAGACCTTAATCCATCCCAAAACCCCTCTTTCCTCCCATCCATTCACAATAAAAAGAACTGCTAACCCCCATTTATATGTACGAGTCTTCACGAGTCAGACATCATGTGACACTCTGTGGTGTCTCTTCCATTAGTGTGGACCGGTGATCCATCGCTAAATTCCAAGCCTGATGACTAGTCTTGTTGTGGCACCTTGCATTTCAAAAATCATGATTCTATTGCTTCAGGACTGTGTGAGAACCCTTCTGATGGACAATCTGTGGACCCCTACAATCTTCAGGATCCTGTAAAAATCCCTCTAGTGAACCCTGAGAAGTCCATGGACCCTGTGATGGGCCTTGTAAGGACCCCTAAGTCTTTAGGACTCTGTAAGAACCCTTCCAATGGATCCTATCAGGACCCATCTGATCCTGTGAGGACCCGTATGACCTTCTGGACTCTGAGAGAACCTCTTTATTAGACCCTGTGAAGACCTGACTGTTGGAACTTGTGAGGCCCCCTACATTTTTCAAGAATTTGTAAGAACCAATATAATGGACCCTGTGAGGACCCATCTGTTGGAACTTGCGAGGCCCCATGCATTCTTCAGCACTCTGTAAGAACCCATCTACTGGACCCTGTGAGACCCCCTCTAATGAACCCTGTGAGGACCTCAATGATCTTTAGGACTCTGAGAGAAGCCTTCCAATGTACCCTTTGAAGACCCACTTAATGGACCTTGTGAGAACTCCTACAATCTTATGGACTCTGTAAACACCCATCTGTTGGACCTTGCGAGGCCCCCTACATTCTTCAGGATTCTGTAAGAACCCATCTAATGCCCCCTATGGAGAGCCACGTGATGGACCCTGTGAGAACCTCTATGATCTTCAGGACTCTGAAAGTACCCCTCTAATGAACCCTGTGAAGACCCTTTTGATGGACCTTGTGAGGACCACTACAATCTTCAGGACTCTATAAGAAAACTTATAAGGGATCTGTGAGGACCCATCTAATTAACGTTGTAAGGACCCCTATGATCTTCAGGACACAGAGGGAACCCCTCTGATGTTTAGGGGACACCTATGATAAACCTTTTATGGATCCCTTTGATGGACCATGTGAGGAACTTACCTATGGACCCTGTGAGGACTCCTCTGATGAACCCTGTGAGAACCCTGCCAATGGGCCCTGTGATAACCCCTCCAATGGGCCCTGTGATAACCCCTCCAGTGGACCCTGTGAGATCCCTTTGGATCTTAATGAACCTGTGAGAACCCAATCAATAGGAAGTATTCATGTTATTAGGGCATTTGAAGAAGGCCACTCCCACTCATCAGTCCAAAAGAAAAACAATCACTTGACCATTGGTTCAGGTTATAATTTAGGGTTTTTAGATTCCTTTAATGTTTTGTTAATTACTGGATATCGACTTTAAGTGACTATAAGCATGAGAATGATAACATAATGCCGCGTACACACGGTCGGAATTTCCGATGGAAACAGTCCGATGGGAGCTTTTGATCGGATTTTCCGACCGTGTGTATGCCCATCGGTCTTTTTCTGTCGGAATTTCCGACGGACTTTGGATTGAGAACCTGTTCTTAATTTTTCTGACGGAAAACCTTTCTATTGGATTTTCCGATCGTGTGTATGCAATTCCGACACGCAAAATTCCGAAGCATGCTCGGAAACAATTTGACGCATGCTCGGAAGCATTAAACTTCCCTTTTATAGTGCAGTCGAACGTGTTTTATGCCGCTGTGTTATTGACCATCGGAATTCGGTGTGACCGTGTGTAGGCAAGACAGTTTAAGCGAAATTCCGTCTGAATTCCAACGGGAAAACCATCAGAGCTTTTTCCGATGAGAATTCCGACCGTGTGTACGCGGCATAACATATGGCCAGTCCTGTGAATGGTTACATGCCAACTGTCCTCAAGTTGTCTGTTTTAGTTTTGAATGGTTACAAGCATGGTCATTTACATTTTTGGTTCTTTAAAAGTGAGACATCTCCCTCCATCAGAATCCACAGTTCTGTTTAAATACAGTACTGCAGCCCATTAATGGTGTCACCCTCCCCTGTTAGATTCTCCACAATGTAGCAAAAATAACTGCGGAGATCAGCTGTGTTGTGACCTATTAGAAGGGCTAGAGAAACGACTGTAAGAAAATCCTGGTAGACACTTGAAGAACCATGTGAGTGATTCGGCATTGGGTGGATTGGGCCTTTTTAATGTGAGCGATAAAAGAGCTAATTTCCCAAAATGCCGGAGACTTTTCTCGAGTTGCCCTCCATACAGGAAAAAAATAAAAAACTCTCTTTTATGTCCTCTTTTTCATCTCTTAACTGCTGCTTGATCCTCTAGAAAGCATATAAAGACAGAACAGAAATCAGGACCTCGATGTCGGAACGAGACGAAGGTTTTTACATGAGACATCTGCAGCTGAACTCCATACAGACGTAAAAAGACAGTAAAGAAGGCTGTTATGTTTTAATTAAAACATTCTAATTATTTCAAACTGTAGCTAGTGTACATACCTTGGTATCAGCCTCCTGTCATCTCTTGTACAGCAGGGCTCATACTGGAAAGATGTGGAGCAGGACTAGGTGCCAACCAGGTGTGCTTCATGCCCATGTGATCAAAAGGAGCTTCCTAATAGGATGATAAAATAAGAGAGAGAATAGGGTAGTGGAGGGGGGGGGGGGGGGTGGTTTCTAGCAGTGGTGGCCGGTGGTAATTTTTTTGGGGAGGTGGCAAACAGTAACACTCCACCTCCCCCCCCCGGTCGGTTGTTCAGTCATTGGTCGGTCGGTTGAGTGGGTCTGGTGCACTTACCCCCTCTATGGTGGTCAGTGCTTCTCCCAGGATTCACAGGCAGCTTCCCTTGCTCGGCGACGGCTTTCCCTTCCTCTGCTCTCCCCGGGCATAGTGGCGGCTTCTGTTTCCTCCTTCCTCCTCGGCAGCCAATTAGGACTTTTCGGTCAGTCGGAAAACGGGTCTCAGACCTGCTTCTGATTGGCCGGATTGAGGATCAGTGTTTCAATAACGAATATTCATTCGCTGCTGTAACACCTGGATGGGCTCCTGGCTCAATGCTCTGTGCCAAGAGCCCACCCTATTTTGAAACCTATTAGAGCCTATGGTCCTCCCCCTCCTGTAGTTTTCTGTTGTGGGTGGAGCTTGCTGGGCCCCGCCCACAGCTCTGCACAGGCAATGTACAGCATGGTGATGATGTCACTGCTACAAGTACAAGATAATATTTGGGTTTGCAAGGACATTTGGCGCGCGCATAGTGGATTATATCCTTTATGTCTATTGATGAATATATGTAAATGAAAGTTTTTGTGCCCAGAGCTCAGCTTTAAATCAGAGATTAGTATCCTGCTGTTCCAAAACTGAAATATCGGTGCAGGAAATAGAGAGAAAGCACACGCTAGAAAGAGAGAAAGAGAGAAAGCGCACGCGAGAAAGAGAGAAAGAGAGAAAGCGCGCGCGAGAAAGAGAGAAAGAGAGAAAGCGCGCGCGAGAAAGAGAGAAAGAGAGAAATCGCACGCGAGAAAGAGAGAAAGAGAGAAAGCGCACGCGAGAAAGAGAGAAAGAGAGAAAGCGCGCGCGAGAAAGAGAGAAAGAGAGAAAGCGCACGCGAGAAAGAGAGAAAGCGCACGTGAGAAAGAGAGAAAGAGAGAAAGCGCACGTGAGAAAGAGAGAAAGAGATAAAGCGCACGCGAGAAAGAGAGAAAGCGAGAAAGAGAGAAAGAGAGAGCGCACGCGAGAAAGAGAGAAAGCGCACGTGAGAAAGAGAGCAAGAGAGAAAGCGCGCGCAAAAAAGAGAAAGCGCACGCGAGAAAGAGAGAAAGAGAGAGAAAGCGCACGCGAGAAAGAGAGAAAGAAAGAAAGCACACGTGAGAAAGAGAGAAAGATAGAAAGCGCACGCGAGAAAGAGAAGAAAGATAGAAAGCGCACGCGAGAAAGAGAGAAAGATAGAAAGCACGCGCGAGAAAGAGAGAAAGCGCATGCGAGAAAGAGAGAAAGCGCATGCGAGAAAGAGAGAAAGCGCATGCGAGAAAGAGAGAAAGCGCATGCGAGAAAGAGAGAAAGCGCACGCGAGAAAGAGAGAAAGAAAGAAAGCACACGCGAGAAAGAGAGAAAGATAGAAAGCGCACGCGAGAAATAGAGAAAGATAGAAAGCGCACGAGAGAAAGAGAGATAGATAGAAAGCACACGCGAGAAAGAGAGAAAGATAGAAAGCACACGCGAGAAAGAGAGAAAGCGCACGCGAGAAAGAGAGAAAGCGCATGCGAGAAAGAGAGAAAGCGCATGCGAGAAAGAGAGAAAGCGCACGCGAGAAAGAGAGAAAGAGAGAAAGCGCACGTGAGAAAGAGAGAAAGCGCACGCGAGAAAGAGAGAAAGAGAAAAAGTGCACGCGAGAAAGAGAGAAAGTGAGAAAGAGAGAAAGAGCGCACACGAGAAAGAGAGAAAGCGCATGCGAGAAAGAGAGAAAGAGAGAAAGCGCACGTGAGAAAGAGAGAAAGAGAAAAAGTGCACGCGAGAAAGAGAAAGAGAGAAAGAGAGAAAGAGAGAAAGCGCACGCAAGAAAGAGAGAAAGAGATAAAGCGCACGCGAGAAAGAGAGAAAGCGAGAAAGAGAGAGCGCGCGCGAGAAAGAGAGAAAGCGCACGCGAGAAAGAGAGAAAGCGCACGTGAGAAAGAGAGCAAGAGAGAAAGCGCGGGCAAAAAAGAGAAAGCGCACGCGAGAAAGAGAGAGAAAGCGCACGCGAGAAAGAGAGAAAGAAAGAAAGCACACGCGAGAAAGAGAGAAAGATAGAAAGCGCACGCGAGAAAGAGAGAAAGATAGAAAGCGCACGCGAGAAAGAGAGAAAGCCCACGCGAGAAAGAGAGAAAGCGCATGCGAGAAAGAGAGAAAGCGCATGCGAGAAAGAGAGAAAGAGAGAAAGAGAGAAAGCGCACGTGAGAAAGAGAGAAAGCGCACGCGAGAAAGAGAGAAAGAAAGAAAGCACACGCGAGAAAGAGAGAAAGATAGAAAGCACACGCGAGAAAGAGAGAAAGATAGAAAGCACACGCGAGAAAGATAGAAAGCACACGCGAGAAAGAGAGAAAGCGCACGCGAGAAAGAGAGAAAGCGCATGCGAGAAAGAGAGAAAGCGCATGCGAGAAAGAGAGAAAGCGCACGCGAGAAAGAGAGAAAGCGCACGCGAGAAAGAGAGAAAGCGCATGCGAGAAAGAGAGAAAGAGAGAAAGCGCACGTGAGAAAGAGAGAAAGAAAGAAAGCACACGCGAGAAAGAGAGAAAGATAGAAAGCACACGCGAGAAAGAGAGAAAGATAGAAAGCACACGCGAGAAAGAGAGAAAGATAGAAAGCACACGCGAGAAAGAGAGAAAGATAGAAAGCACACGCGAGAAAGATAGAAAGCACACGCGAGAAAGAGAGAAAGCGCACGCGAGAAAGAGAGAAAGCGCATGCGAGAAAGAGAGAAAGCGCATGCGAGAAAGAGAGAAAGCGCACGCGAGAAAGAGAGAAAGCGCACGCGAGAAAGAGAGAAAGCGCACGCGAGAAAGAGAGAAAGCGCATGCGAGAAAGAGAGAAAGAGAGAAAGCGCACGCGAGAAAGAGAGAAAGAAAGAAAGCACACGCGAGAAAGAGAGAAAGATAGAAAGCACACGCGAGAAAGAGAGAAAGATAGAAAGCACACGCGAGAAAGAGAGAAAGATAGAAAGCACACGCGAGAAAGATAGAAAGCACACGCGAGAAAGAGAGAAAGCGCACGCGAGAAAGAGAGAAAGCGCACGCGAGAAAGAGAGAAAGAGCATGCGAGAAAGAGAGAAAGCGCACGCGAGAAAGAGAGAAAGCGCACGCGAGAAAGAGAGAAAGCGCATGCGAGAAAGAGAGAAAGCGCACGCGAGAAAGAGAGAAAGCGCATGCGAGAAAGAGAGAAAGAGAGAAAGCGCACGTGAGAAAGAGAGAAAGCGCACGCGAGAAAGAGAGAAAGAGAAAAGGTGCACGCGAGAAAGAGAGAAAGAGAGAAAGTGAGGAAGAGAGAAAGAGCGCACGCGAGAAAGAGAGAAAGAGAGAAAGCGCACGCGAGAAAGAGAGAAAGAGAAAAAGTGCACGCGAGAAAGAGAGAAAGAGAGAGAGTGAGAAAGAGAGAAAGAGCGCACGCGAGAAAGAGAGAGAGAGATCAAATACATAAAACAATCCTCCTGTCTTTCTTGCAGGAGGAAACACGGACATCATGTACCGGGAGTGGTATAAACCAATGGTGTGGTTTTGGATCTTGGTCGGCTTGGCGTACTTTGCCGCAGTCCTGAGTATGATCGGAGACTGGCTTCGTGTGATATCCAAGAAGACGAAAGAAGAGGTATGTCAGCCGCTAACCAGCACAGAGACACGAGACTTCCAATACCTCCTGTCCTCCTTATTACATTCAGCCATGTTTTATTCTGATATCTATAAACAAGCATTTCCATATTCCTATGGAGCCATAAATGAGCTTTAACTTTTGATTGCCAAGGGCGTATCCTTTAGGGCAGTGGTCTCCAAACTGTGGCCTGGAAGCCAGATGTGGCCCTTTCTTGCCTTTATCGCTTCCCCAAAACAAGGCACTATTCCTCAGACTGACACCATCAATAGGGCACATTCCTCCCACTTACACCAATGAGAGGGCACCATTTCTCCTACTGACACCAAAAATGGGGCACTATTCCCTCCACTGACTTCAAAGATGGGGCACTATTCCTCCCACTGACACCAATGATGGGCACTATTCCTCCCCTGATACCAATGATGGTGCACTATTCCTACCGCTGATACCAATGATGGGGCACTATTCCTTCCACTGACACAGACAATGAGGCACTATTCCTCCCACTGATACCAATGATGGGGCACAATTCCTCCCACTGACACAGACAATGGGGCACGATTCCCCCCACTGACACCAGTGATGGGGCACTATTCCTCCCACTGATACCAATGATGGGGCACAATTCCTCCCACTGATACCAATGATGGGGCACTATTCCTCCCACTGATACCAATGATGGGGCATTATTCTTCCCACTGATACCAATGATGGGGCACTATTCCTCCCACTGATACCAATGATGGGGCCTATTCCTCCCACTGATACCAATGATGGGGACTATTCCTCCCACTGATACCTCCCACTGATACCAATGATGGGGCACTATTCCTCCCACTGATACCAAAGATGGGGCACTATTCCTTCCACTCATAAGACTGATGAAGAATTGTTTACTCCCATTGACGCCAAAGCATTTTCTACTCAAAAAGGCCACAGTGCGGCCCCCTAAAAGTCTGAAGGGCGGTAAACTGGCCCATTGTTTAGAAACTTTGGAAAACCCTGCTTTAGGGCATTGGCTCTCAACCTTAGCGAGACCAGGGCTTGGGCCTGTGGGCCACTACAGGAGGTTGGGTGGCCCTATGGGAGCTTGGAGGCACTGCGGGAGGTTATGAAATCTTCAGCTATTAAGGCCTGGGAGGAAGAGGCCATGGCCTGGCAGTGGGCCAAGACCTGGTGGTTGGGAACCATTGCTATAGAGTTTGAGGTGTTACCAGAACAGGTGGTGAAAGAAAAAAAAAACAAAGGGGACAACTGTTTCGTGACAATTAAGGGTGGAACTCCCTTCATCTTTAAGATTTCCTCTCGCTTCCTGCTGCATCTTTGAGACAGGAAGTGAAGGGAAATCTCTTTAATGGGACACAGACAGCAAAATATAAACCAACAAAAACAAAAAAGCACATTTGCTTTATATGAAAATTATTTCTGCCACTAAAAATTTGGTAAAAAATAAAGTCGAAACATCTTTTTTTGAAACAATTATAAATTTAACTTACATAGTTACATAACCTGGTTTAAAAAATAGACACAAGTCCATCTAGTTCAACCAATAAAAGGGGAAATAAATATCCTTAAAAAAAAAAAAAAATCATACAATCCTATAGTCGATCCACAACTTCCAAGAGCACAAAATATGTATACACAAAGCACACATGGACAGAAAAAAACATCTAAAATCTAAACTATATACCCACCCACCAGCAATTATAAGCTAAATCAACCAGCTGCAGCTTGGGGCTTGGGGTCTATTTATAAAAAAATATTGCCACAGCATTTGCATAGCTGTCTTTGAATTATCCCTGTATTGTGGCTAATATTTATTTATTTCCTATGATCGTTAGCTCCATCTAGTGGCCACAATGCGGTATTTTCCTGAAATATGTCTAGTTAGGAAAATACTGCATTGTGGTCACTAGATGGAGCTGAAGATCACAGGAAATAAACATAATACATTTATTACAGGGATTATTTAAAATGGCTGTCCGAATGCTGCGATTTATTTTTATTTTTTTATCAATAGACCCTACAGTCCTTTTGCTGGAGTGACTCGGGTCAATGCACATAAAATCAGATCACAAACAACTCAATAATGAAAGAGACAAGGAGCAATGCTGTGAATTATGAAATGAATGTTACGTCTCCACAATACCCTACACAGTATATAGTAAGCGGATGGCACCTCCGAAGTAGATAGAGCTATACAAACACGGCCTGCGTGTTTATCAGGAGATATGGACGGTGCCTTGTGCTGGGATAACATATGTTCTTGGTAAAGCCAGTCAAAGATTTAATCAATTACCAATAAAATATCAAAGAGCTGGGGGAATATGAATACAAGGCGTTCCCGTTTATATCAGGACCAGGTTAACCGCTTGCCGACCAGCGCACGACGATATACGTCGGCACAATGGCACAGCTGCGCAAATGGGCGTACAGGTACGTCCCCTTTAAGACAGGGCATTTAGGGCGCGCTCCATGACCGTGCCCGCGGGTCCCGCGGACTCGATGTCCGCCGGTGTCCCGCGATCGTGTCACGGAGCGTCAGAACGGGGAATAGCCTATGTAGACAAGGCATTTCCCCGTTCTGCCTAGTGACATGACA
This sequence comes from Lithobates sylvaticus, assembly GCA_028564925.1. NCBI lineage: Eukaryota > Metazoa > Chordata > Amphibia > Anura > Ranidae > Lithobates > Lithobates sylvaticus. Next base: position 65,311,544 of record CM053038.1, read on the forward strand.
GAGATCTGCTCCCTGTGATCGGGAGCAGTGATCACTGTCATGTCAGTGGAAGCCCATCCCCCCCCCCGCAGTTAGAATCACTCCCTAGGACACACTTAATCCCTTGATCGCCCCCTAGTGTTTAACCCCTTCCCTGCCAGTGTCATTTACACACCGCATTTTTATAGCACTGATCGCTGTATAAATGACAATGGTCCCAAAATAGTGTCAAAAGTATCCGACGTGTCCGCCATAATGTCGCAGTCACGATAAAAAAATTGCAGATCGCCGCCATTACTAGTAAAAAAAATAAAAATTAATAATAAAAATGCCATAAATCTATCCCCTATTTTGTAGACGCTATAACTTTTGCGCAAACCAATCAATATACGCTTATTGCGATTTATTTTTTTTTTACCAAAAATATGTAGAAGAATACATATCGGGCTAAACTGAGGAAAAAAAATGTTTTTTTTTTTTATATATTTTTTGGAGATATTTATTATAGCAAAAAGTAAAAAATTTAATTTTTTTTAAAATTATCGCTCTTTTTTTGTTTATAGCGCAAAAAATAAAAACCGCAGAGATGTTCAAATACCACCAACAGAAAGCTCTGTTTGTGGGGGGAAAAAAGACGTCAATTTTGTTTGGGTTCAGCGCTGCATGACCGCGCAATTGTCAGTTAAAGCGACGCAGTGCCGAATCACAAAAAGTGCTCTGGTCAGGAAGGGGGGAAATTCCTCCGGGGCTGAAGTTAAAGATTTACAATGTGATGATTTTAAGACAGAGGAAAAAAAAAAAAAGGGGATCACACAGGATCATCTGTCCCAGCCAGATAATGGTGCTATGAGTGATCCCCCCCGAGACCCCATACTTTCCTTTATATATTATGCATTTCATCCCAGGGGGTATTACTGGCTCTCAGTACATCGCATCCCCGCAGATCAGCGAGAACCCACCACGGTCACCACTGTAATTATTATGCATTTATATACAGCGGGTATGGAAAATAATCCCCCCCCCCCCCCTTTAAAATAGTCACATTGTGTTGCTTTGCAGTCAGAAATGAAGACAAACACCATTTTTTTTTTTTTTTTTTTATCCAATTGTATTTACTCTATTTACTCTTTAAGTTGCACATATATTTAATTGTATGTTCAACTTATAACAGCCAAGTGAAAGATATAACACCATCATGTAAAAAAAATAAAAATAAATATTAATCAAAAACAGAATCACTGAGTTGGAAAAAGGATCGCCCCCTTGTGTCAGTATTTTGCTGAACCACCTTTTTGCTTTAATTTCCGCCTTTTGTCTGTTGGGATTTGTCTTTACTAACTTTGCACATCTAGACTTTGCAATATTTGCACCACTCTTCTATGCAGAAGTGCTCAAGTTCAGTTACATTTGATGGTGACCATTTCTGGACTGCCGTCTTCAGTTCATTCCACAGATTTTCACTGGGGTTAAAACTTGGGTTCACATTTATGCGGGCTGCGCGTTTTTTTTCCTGCTCTTTTTGCGGTGCGTTTTGTGTTTTTAAACCCTTGCTTTTTATCTGTTTTTGCCTAAAGTTTTAATGCATTTTGCAAGGTTTTTTTTTTTTCTCTTTAACCGGTTCCTGACCGGCACACGCCGATGTACGACGGCAGAATGGCACGGCTGGGCAAATGGGCATACCTGTACGTCCCTTTAAATTTGCTGCTGTTCCATCGTGTGCGCGCCGCCGGCCGGGACCTCCGTGAGTCGGGTCCCGCGGACTCAATCACCGCGGGGATACCAGGGGAGATGCCAATGTAAACAAGCATCTCCCCGTTCTGCCTAGTGACAGTGTCACTGATCTCTGCTCCCTGGAATCGTGAGCAGAGATCAGTGACGTGTCACACACACAGCCACGCCCCCCCACAGTTAGAAACACGCCCTTAGGACACACTTAACCCCTACACTGTCACCTAGTGGTTAACCCCTTCACTGCCAGTGTCATTTACACAGGAATCAGTGCATTTGTATAGCACTGATTGCTGTATAAATGACAATGGTCCCAAAAATGTGTCAAAAATGTCCGATGTGTCCGCCATAATGTTGAAGTCATGATAAAAATCGCTCATCACCGCCATTACTAGTATAAAAAAAATTATTTATAAAAATGCCATAAAAGAAGAATACATATCGGCCTAAACTGAGGAAAGAAAAATTTTATACATTTTTGGGGATATTTATTATAGCAAAATGTAAAAAAAATAATATATTTTTCTCAAAATTTTCGCTTTTTTTTTGTTTATAGCGCAAAAAAATTTAAACCGCAGAGGTGGTCAAATACCACCAAAAGAAAGCTCAATTTGTGGGAAAAAAAGGACGTCAATTTTGTTAGGGAGCCACGTCGCACGACCGCGCAATTGTCAGTTAAAGCGACGCAGTGCCGAATCGCAAAAAGTGCTCTGGTCTTTGGCCAGCAAAATGGTCCGGGGGCTTAAGTGGTTAAAAACACTGTATATAGCTGGCTGCTAAGGAGCGGGCCAGGAAGCCAGCCGGCGCGGCCTTAACCACTTGCCGACCACCTCACGCTGATATACGTTGGCAGAATGGCACGGCTGCGCTAAACAACATATGGGGGTACGTTGTTCCCATTAAGAGCCACCGAAGGCGCCTGTGGCACGGCGGGGGACCCGATGCGCGTGGCTGGCGGGCGCAATCGCCATCGGTCACGCGCGATTGCGGGCACGAGAGCCAGCACATCGATTTGTGTGTGTAAACACACAAATCCCTGTTCTGTCAGGGGAGAGGAGACATATCTGTGTTCCTAGTAAGTAGGAACAGCGATATGTCTCCTCCCCCAGTCAGTCCTATCCCCATACAGTTAGAAACACTAACTAGGGAACACATTTTACCGAAGATGAAGAACAGGGGAGATGCTAATGTAAACAAGCATCTCCCCGTTCTGCCTAGTGACAGTGTCACTGATCTCTGCTCCCTGTGATTGGAGCAGAGATTAGTGACGTGTCACACACAGCCACGCCCCCCCACAGTTAGAAATACTCCCTAGGACACACTTAACCCGTACACTGCCACCTAGTGGTTAACCCCTTCACTGCCAGAGATCAGTGATATATCACACACAGCCACGCCCCCCCCCCCCCACAGTTAGGGCTTGATCGCCCCCTAGTGTTAACCCCTTCCCTGCCAGTGACATTTACACAGTAATCGATGCATTTTTATAGCACTGATCGCTGTATAAATGCCAACGGTCCCAAAAATGTGTCAAAGGTGTCCAATCTGTCTGCCACAATGTCGCAGTACCACTAAAAATCGCAGCTCTACGCCATTACTAGTATTAAAAAACAATGATGAAAATGCCATGGGTATCTGGAATAAGTGGACTTGGCCATCCAGGTGGAAAATACATTCTTTAAATCTGACCTCCAGCCTCCCCTTCAGTCTTGCACAGGTGTGCCGGCTCCTCTCCTGGACTAAAATGACTTACTCTGATTTCACTGCACACTGTGAGCTTCTCATAATGTACATTAGAAGCTGCCACAAGTCAGAAAGAGGTTGCCTCAGTTCCTGGCTGGAGAACGCCCAGCGTCATATAGCTCTTTCCTCCCCAGCCCGACTGTCCCTGGCCTGCCATTTTCATTCATTGGATTTCAGTTCTTTTAATCGTAGAGACTCAGCTTCACATGTGGGTGTTGTCTAGGGTGGTCTGCATACGTAAATTAGAAATTCGAAAACCCAAAAATTCGAAAATCTGAACTAATAACTAACTATTAAATTATAGACATGGGAACTGCCAAAAAATTCGTTTCGTTTCGTTTCGTCCCGTTTCGTATATAAAAAAATTCGTAATTCGTAATTCGTGTACGAAATTCCGTTCGAATTCGTACGAAATACGAAATTCGGACGAATCGTAATTTTTTTTACGAATCGTTAGTAAAGTTACGAATCGTTACGAATCGTTACGAATCGTTACGAATCGTTAACGCGGCTAATGAATTGTTGGTTCTCATAACACAGAGAACAATTCGAATCCAACTACAAATATCGAATTTCAATTTCAAGTTACGAATCGTTACGAATCGTTATGAATAGTTACGAATCGTTACGAATCGTTATGAATAGTTACGAATCGTTAGTAAATCCAACTACCAATATCGAATTTCAACTAATTTGAACGAAATTATTATAGCAGATATAACGAATGAATTCGAATGACAAAGTGTCATTTTTGCAGAAAAAAAAAAAGCGTAGGGGTCCCCCCAAATTCAATAACCAGGCCCTTCAGGTCTGGTATGGATATTAAGGGGGACCCCAGCCAAAAAAAAATAAAAAAAAAAATGGCGTGGGGTCCCCCCCAAATATCCATACCAGACCCTTCAGGTCTGGGATGGATTTTAAGGGGAACCCCGGCCAAAAAAAAAAAAAAAATGGCGTGGGGTCCCCCTCAAAATCCATACCAGACCCTTTATCCGAGCACGCAACCTGGCAGGCCGCAGGAAAGGAGGGGGGGACGAGAGCGGCCCCCCCTCCCGCCTGAACCGTACCAGGCCACATGCCCTCAACATTGGGAGGGTGCTTTGGGGTCCCCCCCAAAGCACCTTGTCCCCATGTTGATGAGGACAAGGGCCTCATCCCCACAACCCTGGCCGGTGGTTGTGGGGGTCTGCGGGCGGGGGGCTTATCGGAATCTGGAAGCCCCCTTTAACAAGGGGACCCCCAGATCCCGGCCCCCCCCCTGTGTGAAATGGTAAGGGGGTACAAAAGTACCCCTACCATTTCACCAAAAAAGTGGCAAAAATGGTAAAAATGACAGGAGACGGTCTTTGACAATTCCTTTATTAAAATCTTCTTTCTTCTGGTCTTCCTTTCTTCATCCTTCGGTTTCTTCATCTTCTCCTTCCGTCATCTTCTTCCATCTTCTTCTTCCTTCGATTCGCTTCTTCTTCCTCCGGTCTTCTCGTCCTTCTCGTCCGGCGTCGTCCTTCTCGTCCGGCATCGTCGTCTCTTCTCGCAGGCCGCTCCTCGCAATGGGAGGCTCCCGCTCTGTGAGGCTCCGCTCCGGGTGACAGGTCTTTTATAACGAAGGCACCTGGTGACCCCGCCCCCTCTGACGCACGGGGACGTCATGTGGAATTCCCTATGGCTTTCCCCATGACGTCAGAGAGGGGGCGGGGTCACCGGGTGCCTTCGTTATACAAGACCTGTCACCCGGAGCGGAGCCTCACAGAGCGGGAGCCTCCCATTGCGAGGAGCGGCCTGCGAGAAGAGACGACGATGCCGGACGAGAAGGACGACGCCGGACGAGAAGGACGAGAAGACCGGAGGAAGAAGAAGCGAATCGAAGGAAGAAGAAGATGGAAGAAGATGACGGAAGGAGAAGATGAAGAAAGGAAGAAGGAAGAGCAGAAGAAAGAAGAAAGAAGATTTTAATAAAGGAATTGTCAAAGACCGTCTCCTGTCATTTTTACAATTTTTGACACTTTTTTGGTGAAATGGTAGGGGTACTTTTGTACCCCCTTACCATTTCACACAGGGGGGAGGCCGGGATCTGGGGGTCCCCTTGTTAAAGGGGGCTTCCAGATTCCGATAAGCCCCCCGCCCGCAGACCCCCACAACCACCAGCCAGGGTTGTGGGGATGAGGCCCTTGTCCTCATCAACATGGGGACAAGGTGCTTTGGGGGGGACCCCAAAGCATCCTCCCAATGTTGAGGGCATGTGGCCTGGTACGGTTCAGGCGGGAGGGGGGGCCGCTCTCGTCCCCCCCTCCTTTCCTGCGGCCTGCCAGGTTGCGTGCTCGGATAAGGGTCTGGTATGGATTTTATGGGGGACCCCACGCCATTTTTTTTGGCTAGGGTTCCCCTTAAAATCCATCCCAGACCTCAAGGGTCTGGTATGGATTTTGAGGGGGACCCTACGCCATTTTTTTTTTTTTGGCTGGGGGTCCCCCTTAATATCCATCCCAGACCTGAAGGGCCTGGTTATTGAATTTGGGGGGACCCCTACACATTTTTTTATCAATGACTTCAATGAATGACAGTTCTCTGTATTACGGATCCAACAATTCATTTGCCGGCAAATAGCCGCGAGTGATTTTAAATAGCTTTTTTTTTCCTGCAAAAATGACACATTGTACAGAGACAGTTCTCTATATTAGATATACTGAATCTCGAATCATTCGAAGCATTCGTTATATCCGCTATTATAATTTCTTTCATATTAGTTGAAATTACATATTTGTTAGTTACAATACAACATTCAAATTGTTCTCTGTATTGCGGGAATCGGCAATTAGCCGCGAGTGATTTTAAATGTCTTTTTTTCCTGCAAAAATGACACATTGTTCAGAGAGAGTTGTAAACACGGGAAACATGCCCCCCCCCCCCCCCCTCATAGACATACTATAGAGTATATAGTATATAGAAGGGCGCAGGTTTCCTGTGTTTAGAACTCTCTCTGTACAATGTGTCATTTTTGCAGGAAAAAAAGACATTTAAAATCACTCGCGGCTAATTGCCGATTCCCGTAATACAGAGAACAATTCGAATACAACAACTAACAAATATGTAATTTCAACTAACATGAAAGAAATTATAATAGCGGATATAACGAATGCTTCGAATGATTCGAGATTCAGTATATCTAATATAGAGAACTGTCTCTGTACAATGTGTCCGTTTTGCAGGAAAAAAAAAAACTATTTAAAATCACTCGCAGCTATTGCCGGCAAATGAATTGTTGGATCCGTAATACAGAGAACTGTCATTCATTGAAGTCATTGATAAAAAAATGTGTAGGGGTCCCCCCAAATTCAATAACCAGACCCTTCAGGTCTGGGATGGATATTAAGGGGGACCCCAGCCAAAAAAAAAAAAAAATGGCGTAGGGTCCCCCTCAAAATCCATACCAGACCCTTGAGGTCTGGGATGGATTTTAAGGGGAACCCTAGCCCAAAAAAATGGCGTGGGGTCCCCCATAAAATCCATACCAGACCCTTTATCCGAGCACGCAACCTGGCAGGCCGCAGGAAAGGAGGGGGGGACGAGAGCGCCCCCCCCTCCCGCCTGAACCGTACCAGGCCACATGCCCTCAACATTGGGAGGGTGCTTTGGGGTCCCCCCCAAAGCACCTTGTCCCCATGTTGATGAAGACAAGGGCCTCATCCCCACAACCCTGGCCGGTGGTTGTGGGGGTCTGCGGGCGGGGGGCTTATCGGAATCTGGAAGCCCCCTTTAACAAGGGGACCCCCAGATCCCGGCCCCCCCCCTGTGTGAAATGGTAAGGGGGTACTTTTGTACCCCTACCATTTCACCAAAAAAGCGTCAAAAATTGTAAAAATGACAGGAGACGGTCTTTGACAATTCCTTTATTAAAATCTTCTTTCTTCTTTCTTCTGGTCTTCCTTTCTTCATCTTCTCCTTCCGTCATCTTCTTCCATCTTCTTCTTCCTTCGATTCGCTTCTTCTTCCTCCGGTCTTCTCGTCCTTCTCGTCCGGCGTCGTCCTTCTCGTCCGGCATCGTCGTCTCTTCTCGCAGGCCGCTCCTCGCAATGGGAGGCTCCCGCTCTGTGAGGCTCCGCTCCGGGTGACAGGTCTTGTATAACGAAGGCACCCGGTGACCCCGCCCCCTCTCTGACGTCATGGGGAAAGCCATAGGGAATTCCACATGACGTCCCCGTGCGTCAGAGGGGGCGGGGTCACCAGGTGCCTTCGTTATAAAAGACCTGTCAGCCGGAGCGAAGCCTCACAGAGCGGGAGCCTCCCATTGCGAGGAGCGGCCTGCGAGAAGAGACGACGATGCCGGACGAGAAGGACGACGCCGGACGAGAAGGACGAGAAGACCGGAGGAAGAAGAAGCGAATCGAAGGAAGAAGAAGATGGAAGAAGATGACGGAAGGAGAAGATGAAGAAACCGAAGGATGAAGAAAGAAGAAAGAAGATTTTAATAAAGGAATTGTCAAAGACCGTCTCCTGTCATTTTTACCATTTTTGACACTTTTTTGGTGAAATGGTAGGGGTACTTTTGTACCCCCTTACCATTTCACACAGGGGGGGGGGCGGGGATCTGGGGGTCCCCTTGTTAAAGGGAGCTTCCAGATTCCGATAAGCCCCCCGCCCGCAGACCCCCACAACCACCGGCCAGGGTTGTGGGGATGAGGCCCTTGTCCTCATCAACATGGGGACAAGGTGCTTTGGGGGGGACCCCAAAGCACCCTCCCAATGTTGAGGGCATGTGGCCTGGTACGGTTCAGGCGGGAGGGGGGGCCGCTCTCGTCCCCCCCTCCTTTCCTGCGGCCTGCCAGGTTGCGTGCTCGGATAAAGGGTCTGGTATGGATTTTGAGGGGGACCCCACGCCATTTTTTTTTTTTTTTTTTTGGCCGGGGTTCCCCTTAAAATCCATCCCAGACCTGAAGGGTCTGGTATGGATATTTGGGGGGGACCCCACGCCATTTTTTTTATTTTTTTTTGGCTGGGGTCCCCCTTAATATCCATACCAGACCTGAAGGGCCTGGTTATTGAATTTGGGGGGACCCCTACGCTTTTTTTTTTTCTGCAAAAATGACACTTTGTCATTCGAATTCATTCGTTATATCTGCTATAATAATTTCGTTCAAATTAGTTGAAATTCGATATTGGTAGTTGGATTTACTAACGATTCGTAACTATTCATAACGATTCGTAACGATTCGTAACTATTCATAACGATTCGTAACGATTCGTAACTTGAAATTGAAATTCGATATTTGTAGTTGGATTCGAATTGTTCTCTGTGTTATGAGAACCAACAATTCATTAGCCGCGTTAACGATTCGTAACGATTCGTAACGATTCGTAACTTTACTAACGATTCGTAAAAAAAATTTCGTATTCCGTACGGAATTCGTAAAAAAAAAAAATTCGTACTACAGATTCGTAAATTCGTACGAATTTCGAAAAATTCGTACGAATTACGAATTCGTACGAAACGAATCGCACATGTCTATTAAATTATAGATATTGGAATTTCCATTCAAATGTGTCTGTTAGTGAATGTAACGAATACAAATTTATCCGAAGTTCCGGATGCCGTATCTAAACAAATGGAACATAATGAATTAATAATAATAATAAATAACAATAATAATAAAAATAAAAACTTTTATTATTATTATTATTTATTACTAATTCATTCCGGTCCATTCGTTTAGATGCGGCATTCATTATTTCGGATAATTCGTAACTTCGGATAAATTTGTATTCGTTCACTAACAGCCAAATTTGAAAGAAAATTCCAAAAATGTAATAATTATTATATACATTTTTTATATATAATTATATAATTATAATTATAATAATTTAATAGTTATTTATTATTAGTTAGTTATTCTTTTGGATTTTCGTTCTATCAAAATCTCAGATTTTCAAAATTTTATGAATTTACGTAATTACAAATTTTTAAAATTTACGAATTTTCTAATTTACGAATTTTCATATTTACGAATTTACGAATTGCGATCATAATGAATGACTTGAAAAAAAAAAAAAAAAATGAAACGAAAAGGAAAACAAACAAATTTTTCGGCAGTGCACATGTCTACTAGGAACGCCCACTCCTCCAGACTGACATCCAGCCAACAATACATTTTGAAATTTGCATAACTCCTCCCACTGCTTGCATCAGGACTGAGGGCTCTTGAGAGGAGTACTGAGGCCGGGTGTGATGTTTTTAGGAACCTATGTGCAGCCCCCTGCCGGTCCCTCCCACTAGCTGTGATCTGTCTGCATTGCATAGAAAAGCATAGAGACCTAGTGATGACATCATTGGGTTTAAAAAAAAGGTATGTCATGAAAACAGAAAGGTTTTTATTTAAAAATGTCATCAGCGTGTTGAGGAAGTGGGAGGGAGGAACTAGGAAAGGCAAAGTGTAAGTAGATTAAACGTCAGCTTTAGATACAGAAAGGAGCATTCTCTGTCTTCTGTCCTCCTCGATTTTCCATTGTGTAAACGAGTAAAGCTGGCGCTCTCTGTCTCCGCCATTGATTTTCTGGCACTTGGTATCTGCTCAGTCTCTTAGTTATAAAGCCCTTATTACATGCGGCGAGGATCCTTTTATTGATTCTGCGGGCCGCGCAGTATTTGTGTACGAGGGAGCGGGAGAGTCTGGGGAGAGGTCCCTCCGCCTCGATGCACGCAGCGCTTATCTTCTGATTAATAAGCACGGGCACGTCCCTCCAGCGCAGCATGTACATGATGACATGGAGAATTGGACGAGCCGGGAAATACTGCAGGGCTCGGGAGCGTTCAGACTGCTAATCTGTTTATATCACCTCCTTGTTCTCTTATTACTCAACAGATGTGATCAAGTCAGTCACACACCGTACAACCTAATGGTACAACGGGTTTGTACTGGTGGTCAGTGGAAAGAATACTCCTTACATTGGTGGTCAGTGGAAAGAATGCTCCTTACATTGGTGGTCAGTGGGAAGAATGCTCCTTACATTGGTAGTCAGTGGGATGGAATGCTCCCTACATTGGTGGTCAGTGGGAAGAATAAGAATGCCCTTTACATTAGTGGTCAGTGGGAAGAATGTTCCTTACATTTGGTGGTCAGTGGGAAGAATGTTCCTTACATTTGGTGGTCAGTGGGAAGAATGTTCCTTACATTTGGTGGTCAGTGGGAAGAATGCTCATTACATTGGTGGTCAGTGGGAAGAATACGAATGCCCCTTACATTGGTGGTCAGTGGGAATAATGTTCCTCACATTTGGTGGTCAGTGGGAAGAATGTCCCTTACATTGGTGGTCAGTGCGAATAATGTTCCTTACATTTGGTGGTCAGTGGGAAGAATGTCCCTTACATTGGTGATCAGTGGGAATAATGCTCCTTACATTGGTGATCAGTGGGAAGAATGCTCCTTACATTGGTGGTCAGTGGGAAGAATGCTCCTTACATTGGGGATCAGTGAGAAGAATGTTCCTTATATTGGTGGTCAGTGGGAATAATGCTCCTTACATTGGTGATCAGTGGGAAGAATGCTCCTTACATTGGTGGTCAGTGGGAAGAATGTTCCTTATATTGGTGGTCAGTGGGAATAATGCTCCTTACATTGGTGATCAGTGGGAAGAATGTTCCTTACATTTGGTGGTCAGTGGAAGAATGCTCCTTACATTGGTGGTCAGTGGGAAGAATGCTCCTTACATTTGGTGGTCAGTGGGAATAATGCTCCTTACATTTGGTGGTCAGTGAAAAGATTGCTCCTTACATTTGGTGGTCAGTGGGAAGAATAAGAATGCTCCTTACAATGGTGATCAGTGGAAAGAATACTATTTACATTGGTGGTCAGTGGGAAGAATGCTCCTTACATTGGTGGTCAGTGGGAATAATGTTCCTCACATTTGGTGGTCAGTGGGAAGAATGTCCCTTACATTGGTGATCAGTGGGAATAATGCTCCTTACATTGGTGATCAGTGGGAAGAATGCTCCTTACATTGGTGGTCAGTGGGAAGAATGCTCCTTACATTGGGGATCAGTGAGAAGAATGTTCCTTATATTGGTGGTCAGTGGGAATAATGCTCCTTACATTGGTGATCAGTGGGAAGAATGCTCCTTACATTGGTGGTCAGTGGGAAGAATGTTCCTTATATTGGTGGTCAGTGGGAATAATGCTCCTTACATTGGTGATCAGTGGGAAGAATGTTCCTTACATTTGGTGGTCAGTGGGAAGAATGCTCCTTACATTGGTGGTCAGTGGGAAGAATGCTCCCTACATTTGGTGGTCAGTGGGAATAATGCTCCTTACATTTGGTGGTCAGTGAAAAGATTGCTCCTTACATTTGGTGGTCAGTGGGAAGAATAAGAATGCTGCTTACAATGGTGATCAGTGGAAAGAATACTATTTACATTGGTGGTCAGTGGGAAGAATGCTCCTTACATTGGTGGTCAAGAATGCTCCTTACATTGGTGGTCAGTGGGAAGAATAAGAATGCCCTTTACATTGGTGGTCAGTGGGAAGAATGCCTCTTATATTCATGGTCAGAGGAAAGAATGCTCCTTACAATGGTGATCAGTGGAAAGAATACTATTTACATTGGTGGTCAGTGGGAAGAATGCTCCTTACATTGGTGGTCAAGAATGCTCCTTACATTGGTGGTCAGTGGGAAGAATAAGAATGCCCTTTACATTGGTGGTCAGTGGGAAGAATATTCCTTACATTGGTGGTCAGTGGGAAGAATGCTTCTTACATTTGTGATCAGTGGGAAGAATTGCCCCTTACATTGGTGGTCAGTGGGAAGAATGCCCCCATACAAATAATTAAAAAGATTGTTGGTGTCATTGGTTACTTATCTGAGAGGAAAAAAATGCTTGTTGCTCAAAGGAACCCCTTTGCAACCCATGGCAGAACCCTGACTTGACAAAGGCTGGTATAAAGTGCCCTTGCCTTCTAGGGTCCCCAGAGAATGAATATAAAACTAAGCTAAACCTGTATTGCCATGACCCTCCCTTGGCTCTCAAATATTTGGACAGAATCTCTTTATTTAAATAGATATGCTCAATAAATGCACAACAAGTTTACAAAAAGTTGAAATAAAATATAATGTTGCCATGTAATTATAGGTTCATGTGTCTTCTTCTTGTTTAGGTTGGAGAAATTAAGGCTCATGCCGCAGAGTGGAAAGCCAACGTGACTGCAGAATTCCGGGAGACCCGCAGACGGCTGAGCGTAGAGATCCACGACAAACTCCAAAGAGCGGCCACCATAAGAAGCATGGAGCGCCGGAGACTCGGGCTAGACCAGAGAGCTCACTCCCTCGACATGCTTTCTCCAGAGAAGCGCTCAGTCTTTGCCGAATTAGAAAATGGGCGTTTCAAGGCCTCATCCCAAGAGAGCATTAACAACAAGCCTAACAACCTCCGACTCAAGGGGGTAGAGCAGTTCAACGCTCTACACGCTCAAGGCCTTTCGGAAGACAACATCGTCAACAGGTTTGGCTCAAACTCTTCCAAGCTGTCCAAGAGGAAAAACAAGGACCTGAAGAAAACCCTCCCAGAGGACGTACGGAAAATTTACGAGAACTTCCGGAAGTATTCGGTAGACGAAGAGAAAAAGGAGGACGACCCAGACCGGCTATCCACCTCGGACACGGCGACTCTCTCCGACTTCATTCAACACTCAATCATCGAGAACGGCTCAGTACCCTGTGAAACCAAAGACGAGGAGCACGAGAACAAAGCATTACTTGAAGAACGCAACTAACGGGGCACATTTAAGGATGATTGCTCTGTCATGGCACGACAAAGCTGTGGGCTGCAGTTTGGGAGTGACTATGAACTTCTCTTCACCATCCTGGAGCCCAAAGTTGGTCGGCATGTTGACAAAGCAGTGACCTTAGACCCCTTCTGTGCTGTAGGGGGTCAGCCGTCCATTCTCTTGCCTGCTCCTCCAGCACGGAAGGGGTTAACCCATCTCCCCGATGTAAAAACTTTTGTTCACGAAAAAAAAATCGGTAACATTAAAGGAGTTCTTGAGACATGTGCCTTATGCGGATTTTTTCAATTACTTGGAGCTCTGTAAACTGCATCGGTGGAAATATACTGTGCCATAACTGACTGCCAAAAAAAAAAAAAATAACTACATAAAAACCTACAAAAATGAAACAAGGGATCGACAACTGGAATGATCACTTCGTAATGTAAACCTCAGAAGATAGCAGTGTGGTCGGAATATTAAAGGAAATATTTAAATGCCGACGCGTTTCACACTTTAATTCAAAGACAGTATGTGGGGTCTTCTGGGCTAATAGGAAGTAACACATATATGCATTTTTTTTTTTTTTTTTGCGGCACATGGGTAGAATAAGGAACACACAAAGACAATATATCTCATCTTTCTAACCTCCTGATTGGGCCGGTTCTGTCCCGGCCATAATAACATCAGCAGCACACATCCAGAATAAATTCGCCATCAGCTTTTTAACAGAAAACGAGCACTGTGGCAGTTACCATTACCAATGAAAATACCAGAAACTGTGACAGCGCTACAATTTAGCTGTAGACTGCGGCATTTCAACGCCCCCCGGTGAAATGGAAAGATGTCAGTTTTAAACAGAAAACAAGCGTTGGCTGTGGTTCCTTTTTTTTTTTTTTTATATCTTACAGACACTTTATATTTTCGGAAGAAATTTCAGCTCTCAGTGCTGTATAAGATGGCAGCAGAGGAGCGGCTTGCATGTGGTTCAAGGTCGCCCCCGTGCCTGATAGGGCTGGAATAGACCCGCGGCTTAGAGACAATGGAGACATTTATGTACGATTCTCAGGGCTTTGTGTCCCTTCTGCAAAAGGATTGGACGGGCACCGTACTTAATCAACCCAAAAAAAAAAAACACTCTTGAAAGTCGAAAGTGCACCAAGGTCAAAATGAAGGAGAGGGGGTGTGGAGGAGGGAATGATTCAAGTGCTCACCGCTTTGTGCCATTTTATTTTGTAACTTTTTTCAAAGTATTTTAAAGTTTTAATTTATTTGTTGCATTGCTTGATAGACCATTTGTTTTTTGCTTTTTTTTGTTTTTTTTTTAAACAGTGTTTCTTGACAATTTTTCTACAACTCTTTTCAATTTTAGGGCAACTTTGAAATCTCTGGATGGAGTTTTCTATCTGCACATATCTGTCTTCGTGCCCTTTTTTTTTTTCTATTTATAATAAATAGATACATGTCAATGTTTCGCTTAACTATGGGGAAATATGGCCCTGGGCTGAGAAACGAATTCTCCAGAATTGCTAAACTAACTTTCCCCAGGCAATTAAGTATTGAATGATCCCTGCTTTGTCTTAATAAGACATATTTATGTACAATGCTCCTCTGGGCCCTAATGGCAATATTGAAAATCAGTAAACTGATTTATTTAGTTTGTTAAAAAAAAGAGCCTTGTGAATAAATGGGAAGTAATGACATTGCAAAAGAAGAAAGCCTAAAGCATTTCCATGGAAGACGTTAAATGGGAAATCTGTATTTAGAGAGGGCTGCTGGCATCCTGAAAAATGGGATATGCCAAGTAGGGATGCATGGAGTGATTTTGGTGAAATTGATTTTGCAGCAAAATTACAGATTTTGTCTATGCCAAAATTTCCTTGACAATCGTCTCAAATTTTGCCATATGGAATGCTTAGAGGAAATTTGATTGAAAAAAAAAAAGAACAAATGGCTAACTCTAACCCTAAGGCTAACCTTAACTTCAATGCTAATACTAATTCTAACCCTAACTCCAACTCTAATGTTAACCCTAACTCTAATGCTAACCCTAACTCCAACTTTAAATGTTAACCTTAACTCCCGCCTTAATATTAACCTTAAATCTAATGCTTACCCTAACTCTAAACCTAATGCTAACACTAACTCTAACCCTAACTCCAACCTTAATGTTAACCTTAACTCTGGCCTTAATATTAACCTTAAATCTAATGCTTACCCTAACGCTAAACCTAATGCTAATACTAACTCTAACCCTAACTCCAACCTTAATGTTAACCTTAACTCCTGCCTTAATATTAACCTTAAATCTAATGCTTACCCTAACTCTAAACCTAATGCTAACACTAACTCTAACCCTAATGTTAACCTTAACTCCCGCCTTAATATTAAATATAATCTAATGCTTACATTAACTCTAAACCTAATGCTAACACTAACTCTAACCCTAACTCCAACCTTAATGTTAACGGTAACTCCCGCCTTAATATTAACCTTAAATCTAATGCTTACCCTAACTCTAAACCTAATGCTAACACTAACTCTAACCCTAATGTTAACCTTAACTCCCGCCTTAATATTAACCTTAAATCTATTGCTTACCCTAACTCTAAACCTAATGCTAACACTAACTCTAACTCTAACCCTAATGTTAACCTTAACTCCCACCTTAATATTAACCTTAAATCTAATGCTTACACTAACTCTAAACCTAATGCTAACACTAACTCTAAACCTGATGCTAACACTAACTCTAACCGTAACTCCAACCTTAATGTTAAACTTTACTCTGGCCTTAATATTAGCCTTAAATCTAATGCTTACCCTAACTCTAAACCTAATGCTCACACTAACTCTAACCCTAACTCCAACCTTAATGTTAACCTTAACTCCCGCCTTAATATTAACCTTAAATCTAATGCTTACCCTAACTCTAAACATAATTCTAACAAAACCCTAATGCTAACCCTAACTCACTGGAATGCTCACTAATCACTAACCATAACTCTAATGCTAACACTGTTTCCAACCCTTATTTTAACCGTAACTCTAACTCTAATGCCCTAATAACTCTAAGGCTACTTTCACATTGAGGCGTTGGGGGCGTTGGGGGCGTCGGCGGTAAAGCACCGCTATTTTTAGCGGCACTTTAACATCGTTTTTCTGGCCCTTTTCGGCCAATAGCGGGCGCCTTTAACCCCCGCTAACAGCCGAAAAAGGGTTAAATGCGCCCGCAATTGCCGGAACTTCGACAGCGCTGCCCATTGATTTTAATGGGCAGGGACGCTGTAGGAGCGGTGTATACACCGCTCCTACAGCGCCTCAAAGATGCAGCTTGCAGGACTTTTTTGGCATCCTGCCAGCGCACCGCTCCAGTGTGAAAGCATTCAGGCTTTCACACTGGAGTGAGAGGAGAGGCTCTTTACAGGCGCTATGCAGGTGCTATTTTTTAGCACCTGTAAAGCTCCTCAGTGTGAAAGCAGCCTAACCCTAATCCTAAAGGTAACTCAACTTTAACCCCAATGCTAGCCCTAACTCTAACCTAGAGCTGCACGATTAATCGTTAAAAATCAAAATCGCGATTCTTTTCCCCTCCCGATCTTTAAAACAGCTTTTCACGATTCTTTCGGTGCAGAGAGTTCTTAAAGCTGATAAAAAATAAATTTAAAAAATCCAGGCAGCCTGCCAAGTTTTATCACAGCAGCTCGGATAAGTATAAACAAAGGAACATTTCTTCTTAGATCAAAGGGATGAACTTCTGCCTGTAGATGAGGGAAGTTTAACCACTTAAAGACTAAACCTTTTTCTGTCACTTGCTGCTTACAAGTTAAAATCAATATTTATTGCTAGAAAATTACTCAGAACCCCCTAAATATATATATATATATATATATATATATATATATATATATATATATATATATATATATATATATTTTTAGCAGAGACCCTAGGGAATAAAATGGTGGTTGTTGCAATATTTTATGTCACACTGTATTTGTGCAGTGGTCTTTCAAACGCAATTTAAAAAAAATACACTTTAATGAATTAAAAAAAAAACTAAACAGTAAAGTTAACCCAATTTTCTTGTATAATGTGAAAGATGATGTTATGCCATGAGAATTGTGATCTTTATTCTAAGCAAAATCGTGATTCTCATTTTAGCCAAAATCGTGCAGCTCAGTTCTAACCCTAAATCTAACTCTAATGCAATCCCTAACTCTCATGTAAACCCCAACTCTGATGCTAACCCTAACTCCAGCCCGAATATAATCTCTGACTCTAATGCTAACCCTAACTCCAGCCCTAATATAATCCCTAACTCTAATCCTAATGCTACCCCTAATTCTAACCCTAAATCTAACCCTTACTCTAATGCTAACCCTAACTCCAGCCCTAATGCTAACCCTAACTCTAATGCTTACCCAGCTCTAATGCTAACCCTGAATCTAATCCTAATGCTATCCCAACTTTAATCCTAATGTTAACCCTAATGCTACTCCAACTCTAACCATAATTCTAACCCTAAATCTAACTCTAATGCTATCCCTAACTCTCATGTAAACCCTAACTCTAATGCTAACCCTAACTCCACCCCTAATATGATCCCTGACTCTAATGCTAACCCTAACTCCAACCCTAATATGATCCCTGACTCTAATGCTAACCCTAACTCCAACCCTAATATAATCCCTGACTCTAATCCTAATGCTACACCTAATTCTAACCCTAACTCTAATGCTAACCCAGCTCTAATGCTAACTCTGAATCTAATCCTAATGCTATCCCAACTCTAATCCTAATGCTACTCCAACTCTAACCGTAATTATAACCCTAAATCTAACTCTAATGCTAACCCTAACTTCAACCCTAATGTAAAACGTAATTTTAAGTCTAATGCTAACCTTGACTTTAACCCTAATGCTAACCCTAACTCTAACGCTAACCCTAACTTCAACCCTAATGTAAAACTTAATTTTAAGTCTAATGATAACCTTGACTTTACCCTAATGCTAACCCTAACAATACCCCTAATGCTAACTGTAACCCTAACCCTAACTATAATATAAATTTAACTCTAACCCTACTGCTAACCCTAACTCCAACCCTAATGCTAACTCTTCTTTGTTAACAAAGCCTGGTATGATGATCATATCACTTTTTTGATAAACAAAGGGAAGGGTTAGAGTTACTCTGTTCTCCATTACCTTACATCATGTTTCAAGCTAAGAGAGGTAATTTTTGGCACAAGAAAAGGTCCAGAATACTAGAAAGAGGCTTCTGCAACCCCCAGGAGCCATTTTAAGCCCAATGTTGCCATTAAAAGCCACCAAAAACCATCTTAAAGTATATGTAAACCCAAGAACAAGTTTGTAACATATTGCAGCTAACTAGTGATTAGATGTGGTGACTTTTTTTCCTTTATTTCCACCTGGTGATCCTGCCAGTAACACGCTTCCTGTCTCATACTTATATCCATCACTCACCGTACTCATCAAGGAACAGTGTTGTCAACTTAGGCCAGGACCATGGATCATCTTCCCCTCTTCTTTTGTCTATAACAAAGGGGCGAGGTGTTCTGTAGGCCAAAGAAATAACTGAGAACAATTTCACTGATAAGAGTGCAGCACAAGCAGAGGCACATGATGTTTTCATTTCACAAGATTTCTGGCAGGATCAACTGGTAAGCAATGCGATCTTTAACAAAGCAAAAAGGAAGCAAATAAGTGGAGTTCATTGCTAGGGTTTACATACACTTTAATTCCGTCTCTCCCATTCATGCCAATACATTTCTCCAAAATGGCGATTTTTAGCTGAAGGGTCAGGCTTTCTTGACACAATTTCGGCAAAACTAAAATTCTCTATTTTACTCATCTAGTTGTCACGTTCATTCTTTGACTTTCATAGTTTGTGTCATTCACTAACCCGGAAGAAGTATGCCGATACGGACCGTTTGATTTTTTTAAGGTGCGCATACTTTTTCCAGATCGGTAACTCAAAAAGTCTTGAAGCCAAGAGGTCAGCATGACAGCCAGGAAACTAGCATTTTCAGAAGCAGATCACATCTCATAATTATCTCATGCCAGGTTTCCGTGTGCGTGAAGGCTTAAATTACCTCCCGCTATCGGTTTACGGTGATGCGCACCTCACTGCTCAACAAGTTCCCGTGGATTGTTGTCTAATTTTGTTTTTTGAAACAATGTTTCCCTGAGAAAAAAAAATTATCTGAAAATTCTACTTTCATGCCCTAATCACCCACAGTTACCATCTGGGTGAAAAAATGTAATGCACATTATGACTTGTAGGTTGACCATCGAAGGAATTCTTTGCTCTGCCCATTCAAAACAAAGTTCAACAGATCCCTAACCGGTAGCATATACTTTCCGATACTTCCCGGTATGTAAAATCATGTGACTCATTCCATGTGACAGTGCTGGGCCAATCGCATGGGGAAGTCCATAGCCCCATGTAAGCTTAAATTCCAATGGCACCCAATTTAATACAAAGTAACAGATCCTTAACCAGTAGCAATTACTTGCCTTTCTGATACTTCCCAGGATGGAGCAGCATGTGACTCATTCCATATGACAGTGGTGGACCAATCACGTCACATAGGGACATAGCCCTGTGTAAGCTTTAATTCCAATAAAAACCCAATTTTATACAAAGTAACAGATCCTTAACCGGTAGCAATTACTTGCCTTTCTGATACTTCCTGGTATGGAAAAGCATGTGACTCATTCCATGTCACAGTGCTAGGCCAATCGCATGGGGAGTCTATAGCCCCGTGTAAGCTTCAATTCCAATGACACCCAATTTAATACAAAGTAACAGATTCCTAACCGGTAGCAATTACTTGCCTTTATGATACTTCCCGGTATGAAGCAGCATGTGACTCATTCCATGTGACAGTGCTGGGCCAATCACATGGGGGAGTCCATAGCCCCATGTAAGCTTCAATTCCAATGACACCCAATTTAATACAAAGTAACAGATTCCTAACCGGTAGCAATTACTTGCCTTTATGATACTTCCTGGTATGGAGCAGCATGTGACTCATTCCATGTGACAGTGCCGGACCAATCACGTCCCATAGGGAGTCCATAGCCCTGTGTAAGCTTCAATTCCAGTAACTCATAGTTTACACAAGACTTTTTCTTTGTTCCCAGTGGCTGAACTGAAAGTCGGGGTGACGAAAAGAAGGTAAGTAGGATAAGGAGGTCTACATTAAAGTGAATGTGTTGCATGGGCAAAGCATTGGCTAACTTTATGGTCCTCTTAGCTGCTATCATTGTACCAGCTGTCTCAATGTGTCCAACCAAATCTGAACTCTCCTTAGCAGTTAGAACCAGAGGGGGTGGAGAAGGCTCATGCACATGGAGGGTTTTGTGGCACAAATATGCTCTAGCATAAAAACAGTGCCGTTTTCTGCACCCGGGGCAAAGAAGTGAATGACTGTAGGCTGCCGTACTTGGGTAAACACTGGTTGCATACAGCCATTCGGTTGTATGCATTACCCACAGCTCTTCGGGGCATGGAAAATGGCACCATTTTTTAACTAGAGTAGTTTTGTGTTACAAACTGTTCATGAGGATAAGTCCTGAAATGTGAACCTAGATGCAATAGAGCAACAGGTACGAGTTTGCCTAATCGCCCCCCCCCCCCCCCCCGTTCCCAGCTGCACATACTCATGTTCCCTTTGCTCTCCTGTTGCTCCGCTTACCTAACCTGACTGAAGAGCGGAGGCCCTGCGTAACCCCCAAGTCAGGACACCATGTGAAAGAATTGGGTGCATGAACAGCCAATCACCAAGCACCAGCCCTGTTACTTATGAGGAAGGGGAATGAATCACATGCTCCCCCCCATAGCTAGAAGTGCTGGATATGTCAATTAGCTACTGGCAGCCAAACGTAGGGGTGGAAGTGTAGATGAGTATGTGCAGTTGAGAATGGGAAAAGTAAGCTTTGCCTTGCATGGGTAAATCACAGATTCACTTTTACATGTGATGGATCTGTGAAAACCACCTATAAGGATAATGCTTTTGAAGGGTCCATAAATGCTCAAAGTTGTATTTTTTAGTTGGGCTTTTGCGTGCTATCATGCAATAATCTCTTCATCCATTGAGAGCGCACAATCTCATCAACAGACTGAGAGAGTTCACATTGCTAGCAATTAGGAGCTGCTTGAGCAGATTTCCGCAGCATGGCTTCCTTAAAGTGAAACTGTAGGGTATGTTCAGTGGGCACCTACATTTTCTTAAGGCTTGTAAGGCTTACATTAAAGTGGACCTGTCATCAGATATATTACCAAAAATATTAAGATGCCTGCCTTTACACATGAACTTTAATGGCATCCCAGTCTTAGTCCGTAGGGTTCAATATTGAGTTGGCCCACCCTTTGCAGCTATAACAGCTTCACCTCTTCTGGGAAGGCCGTCCACAAGGTTTAGGAGTGTGTCTATGGGAATGTTTGACCATTCTTCCAGAAGTGCATTTGTGAGGTCAGGCACTGATGGTGGACGAGAAGGCCTGGTTCGCAGTCTCCGCTCTAATTCATCCCAAAGGTGTTCTATCGGGTTGAGGTCAGGACTCTGTGCAGGCCAGTCAAGTTCCTCCACCACAAACTCGCTCCTCCATGTCTTTATGGACCTTGCTTTGTGCACTGGTGTGCAGTCATGTTGGAACAAGAAGGGGCCGTCCCCAAACTGTTCCCACAAAGTTGGAAGCATGAAATTGTCCAAAATGTCTTGGTATGCTGACGCCTTAAGAGTTCCCTTCACTGGAACTAAGGGGCCAAGACCAACCCTTGAAGAATAACCCCACACCATAATCCCCCCTCCACCAAATGATTTGGACCAGTGCACAAAGCAAGGTCCATAAATAAATGGATGAGCAAGTTTGGGGTGAAGGAACTTGACTGTACCTGCACAGAGTCCTGACCCTTAACCCAATAGAATACCTTTGGGATGAATTAGAGTGGAGACTGCGAGCCAGGCCTTCTCATCCAACATCAGTGCCTGACCTCACAAATGCGCTTCTGGAAGAATGGTCAAACATTCCCATAGACACACTCCTAAACCTTGTGGACGGCCTTCCCAGAAGATTTGAAGCTGTTATAGCGGCAAAGGATGGGCACACTTAATATTGAACCCTACGGACTAAGACTGGGATGCCATTAAAGTTCACATGTGTGTAAAGGCAGGTGTCCCAATACTTTTGCTAATATAGTGTATATGCTTTGTGCAGCATGCTAAGTAATGAACTTAGCTAGATCACAGTACCCCCCCGCCTTTATCTGCTTTTCTATCCAGTAAGACAGCACCATCGTGTTCATGCACCATCCAGGATCATTCACCAGTCACCACCTATTTTCTGGTCTGAGATGCCAGCTCAGAGATGACACATTGTTATAAATCCCAGTTCTTGGCTGTCTCCTGGCACAGATCAGTCCCTACTGCAGCATGAATGAATGAATGAATGAATGAATGAATGAATGAATGATTTGTATAGCGCTGCAACTGCGAACTGAATCGCCTCGAGGCGCTTGATCCGACTCACCTTGTGACTTGCTACAAAGTTACAATGTTTCTGTCTGATGACTGGGGGAGAGGAGACTGAGGAACTGCTTCCTCCTGCCTGCAGCAGACTGATTACATTATCTCAGCCTGGTCAAAGAGGGAAGGGAGACTGAGGAAATGCTTTCTCCTGCTTGCAGAAGACTGATGACATCATCTCAGCCTAGGCACTGTCACTGACTGAAGCTCAAGGACAGATTTTTAATGATAATAGTGGGGAATTTGGTGAAAAATTATACCCTTGCTGCATACTGTGACATGTCAGTTGCACACTTAAAAAAGTTACTGAAAGGTCCTCTTTAATATACTTTTTATATGTAGATTTCATATTTTTATATGCTTGCTTTACCACATTTTCTTAATCATATCACAGGTACATATTTCTATGTACACCACATCAGCCACTCTGTATTGTGTGTATATATATATATACATTTTTTATATATATATATTTTATATATATATATATATATATATATATATATATATATATATATATATATACATATACATACAAGAAGATTGTTAACATTTCATGCATCCAAACAATAAGGACTACAGTTTCCTTTTAGCTCACCTATACTTCTGTGCTTGGAAATTTATATATTTTTGGCATGTATTTTTGGAGCTGAACTCCAGGAATTCAGCTATTTTGAAAAAACAGGTGTGCAATGAGTGAGGCATACAAGCAAGGTGCCCGCCGCTGTGAACTTATCTCTATTACTCACATCTAACAGGGTTATTGTGCTCCAGTTAGATAAGCTCCACTGCTCGCTGTGGTCTAAGCTCCTTCAAGAGCAGAGTCACTGGAACTGCTATGCCCACCCTTATTCTCCTTCTGTCAATTCACAGAAGCCTTTGTATTATGTGAACTCATTCACAAAATACAAAGGCTCCTGTGAATGGGCAGCACAGGGGAGGGACAGGCATAGCTGCTCTGTGTGCTTGTCTCCTCTCACGGTCGAGGTATTCCTTCCTGGAGTGCAATAAACCTGTCACATATAAGTAAAAGAGATAAGTCCTGGAGTTGACATGCAGTTAATTGGACTCAGCTCATAGTGTGCCTGCGCTTTTGAAAATTTGCTGAATGTCTGGAATTCAGCTTTAAGGGTCTTTTATATTGCTGAGCAGTTTGGGCGCATTTCCATGCACTTGGGTGCAGTTACCATTTTCTGCAGTTCCTAAGTAGAAGGGCATGCCCTGCATCTTGGGTGCAACTGCATGATTACAATATATGCAAGACCCACATGCTGTGTGCTATACATGATGAATTGAACCCCCCCCCCCCCCCCCCCGTAAACCAAGCTTGTGGAAAACGAAAGCCCACCAAGGCCGCTGTAGAGGATTACAACAGTTCCATTACTCCTTTGAAGCACTTTTAGAAAGGTATTTATGGGCCCCTAGCGTGCTTTCAGAAATGTATTTTTTACCAGCAATACTCCAAATGTTATCTGGTTCACATGGAGCTTCGAAGAAAAAAATAATTATGATTAAAAATTACAAATATTATTGAAAGTGTTTTTTAAAATTGCAATTAGCGAACAAAGAGGTGTTGTTGGGGGGTGGGGCGGGTTTGTTTTGCAATTTCAGGGCCCACCAGGCTACGAGGTGCAAAAAAGTTGGCAATTGGTTTATTTTTTTACATGCTGATGGATGAAATGTCTGAGTATTTTATTGCGTGCATTATGATCAGACCTTCCTGTGTCTTCTCCCGCACTCCATGTCAAAGAACCATCTCATCCCATAGTCTGACTCACAAGTGTTAAGCTCCATTATTTGCCATTAGCAATGCCAGCCAAAGAGCCGCTCTTATCCTTCTACATTATTGAAGAAGAACTCTAGTCTAAGCAAAAAACATTTCTATAGAGTCTCATGTCAGAGCTGCTTAGATCTCCAAATACACTTAGAGACGTAACTAGATCTCCTTCTTGAAAAAGGTGGTTGCCTGGATGCCAATGGATTTCAGTTTCTTTGAGTTGTTCATCCAGAGCAGCCTTTCTTAACCTTTTAAACAAGGAGGAACCCTTGAAATAGCTTCCAGGTGTCAAGAAACCGCCACTAATACATTATTCTCAATAATGCCAGTGAAATTATGAATGACATAATGATCATCATAATAATGATGGCCGGGGGAAAAAAAGCAGATGATGAAAATTGAAATGTTCCCGCAGGCGGTCAATGAAGGGTCCCCTTATATTGGTGCTCATTGGAAAAAGGGTTCTTTTAAACTGGTGCTCAATAGGAAGAATTCTACTTACAGATAGCTAAAAAGTTTATTGGCATAAGTGTGAGAAATGTTCCTCACAATGGTGGTCAGTGAATTGCCCTGTTTCATTAGTGGTCAGCAGAGAAGGGTTCCCTTGCATTGGTGGTCTTTGGTAAAGGGCTCCTCTACACTGCTTCTAGGTGAATTCCCCCTTTATTTAGTGGTCAGAGGAGAAGGGTTCCCTTGCATTGGTGGTCTTTGGTAAAGGGCTCCTCTACACTGGTTCTAGGTGAATTCCCCCTTTATTTAGTGGTCAGAGGAGAAGGGTTCCCTTGCATTGGTGGTCTTTGGGAAAGTGCTCCTCCTACACTTTTATATTGATGGTAATCAGAAGAAAGATTCCTTTACAATGGTGCTCAGTAGAAACAATTCTCCTTACAGATAGCTTAAAAGTTCATTGGCATAAGAGTGCGGAATGTTCCTCACGATGGTGGTCAGTGAATTGCCCCCTTTCCTTAGTGGTCAGTGGAGAAGGGTCCCCTTATATTGGTGGCCATTAGGAGAAGGGTTCCTTTATACTGGTGCTCAGTACAAAGAATTCCTCTTACAGATAGCTAAAAAGATCATTAGCGTAAAAAAGTGTGAGGAATGTTCTTCACAAAGCTAGTCAGTGAATTGCCACATTCATTAGTGGTCAGCAGAGAAGGGTTCCCTTGCATTGGTGGTCTTTGGTAAAGGGCTCCTCTACACTGCTTCTAGGTGAAGTCCCCCTTTATTTAGTGGTCAGAGGAGAAGGGTTCCCTTGCATTGGTGGTCTTTGGGAAAGGGCTTCTCTACACTGGTCCTTGGTGAATTTACCTCTTTATTTAGTGGCCAGCGGAGAAGAGTTCCCTTGCATTGGTGGTCCTTGGTAAAGGGCTCCTCTACACTGGTTCTAGGTGAATTCCCCCTTTATTTAGTGGTCAGTGGAGAAGGGTACCCTTGCATTGGTGGTCTTTGGGAAAGGGCTCCTCTACGCTGCTTCTAGGTGAATTCCCCCTTTATTTAGTGGTCAGAGGAGAAGGGTTCCCTTGCATTGGTGGTCTTTGGGAAAGGGCTTCTCTACACTGGTCCTTGGTGAATTTGCCCCTTTATTTAGTGGCCAGCGGAGAAGGGTTCACTTGCATTGGTGGTCTTTGTAAAGGGCTCCTCTACACTGGTCTAGGTGAATTCCTCCTTTATTTAGTGGTCAGTGGAGAAGGGTTCCCTTGCATTGGTGGTCTTTGGGAAAGGGCTCCTCTACATTGCTTCTAGGTAAATCCCCCCTTTAATTAGTGGTCAGTGAAGAAGGGTTCACTTGCATTGGTGGTCTTTGGTAAAGGGCTCCTCTACACTGGTTCTAGGTGAATTCCCCCTTTATTTAGTGGTCAGTGGAGAAGGATTTCCTTGTATTGGTGGTCTTTGGGAAAGTGCTCCTCTACACTGCTTCTAGGTGAATCCACCCTTTAATTAGTGGTCAGTGGAGAAGGGTTCCCTTGCATTGGTGGTATTTGGGAAAGGGCTCCTCTACATTGCTTCTAGGTAAATTCCCCCTTTAATTAGTGGTCAGTGGAGAAGGGTTTCCTTGTATTGGTGGTCTTTGGGAAAGTGCTCCTCTACACTGGTTCTTGTTTGTAAGAATGTTCCCCTTACAGATAGGTAAATAGATCAAGGTGTCAGTGGTTATTTATCTGAGAGGCAAAAATTGCTCATTGCTCAGGGAACCCCTAGAAACCTCTGAAGGAACCCCAGTTGAGAAAGGCTGACCCAGAGCAAGCCCCCAGACCTAGGCAACTCTTCAGAAGCAGGACAACAATGGCATGTCTCTCTTTAGCAATGTTTTTTTAATTCCTGAAGTCGGGAGAGGCTTCTGGTATGTAAATTTACTGATCTTCTAACTTGATCAGCCAGAATTTTCTTGTTTTATGTACTTTTTTTAAATTTAATAAAATGATTTATACCAAGTTTCCATCCTGTGGCCATCAAAAGCATTAATCTGGACAGGTTCTCGGGATGTCCTTGCTGTATCACAGCTTGACAAAAAGGAGGTTCAGAAGTTAATACTCTGACTCTAGGCATTATTAGAGCCAAAAGCTACCTACATTAACAGTATGTTTAGAAGGTTAGGGGAAGTACCCATACAGAGAGAGCCTTACTAGGACCAGGACCCCAGTGCTGTGGGCCAAGTTGGATTTCCATCATTAGGACCCATAGGTGCTCAAAGCAAAAAATACCATCTCAGGATCACCCCATGTACCCCGAACATTTTCCTATCTTACTGGTTCCAAATTGGCTTAGAATGTAGTGAAAATGAGTAAATAAGCTTATATAAGAAGACTGTATTCATATTGATGATGGTGGAAAAAATGGGGCAGTTAAATATACAGGAAAATGTCACCTCTTTACCATTGGTGCCTATGGGCACAGACCTACTGTGCCTTATGGTAAAGCTAACCCTGTCGTGATGGTAGTCTCTAAAATTTTCAGAACATACAGTAGATGCATTTAATGTGACCCTGTAGCTATATCAAAACAAACAACTATAAACAGCCTTTAAAAGAAAATTAGTAATATCGTAGGTGGGTCTTATGCATGAAAAGTACACTATTAGTAATTTGTCCAAAGTACACTGTCAATGCTTTTCGGGGGATTTGGGCTTCCCATCTTGGGGGTTTTAGTGATGATACTGGGAATTGCCATGGAACTACTTGGGGGGTTGTTATTGCATGTTTTGGCGGACACAAATTGTCAGGGTTACTTCTGTATACAAACTTTACCTTTGAAGGTACCAAGCTGGATGGAGGCTGGAAGCTTAAGTTCGTGTGCAATGAGGAGTGCCTTGGGTGAAGAGTCATACACGTGGGACCAAGAGAGGGTGGCTACGTTCCTACATACAGTAAGACCACGAGAGGGTGGCTACATTCCTACATACAGTGGAACCAAGAGAGGGTGGCTACGTTCCTACATACAGTGGGACCAAGAGAGGGTGGCTATGTTCCTACATAAAGTGGGACCAAGAGAGGGTGGCTACGTTCCTACATACAGTGGAGCCAAGAGAGGGTGGATGACTTCCTACATACATTGAGACCAAGAGAGGGTGGCTACATTCCTACATACAGTGGGACCAGGATGGGTACATTTCTACATACAGTAAGACCAAGAGAGGATGGCTACATTCCTACCTATAGTGGGACCAAGAGAGGGTGGCTATGTTCCTACATACAGTGGGACAAGGAGAGGGTGGCTACATT
Organism: Lithobates sylvaticus; assembly: GCA_028564925.1. NCBI lineage: Eukaryota > Metazoa > Chordata > Amphibia > Anura > Ranidae > Lithobates > Lithobates sylvaticus. Next base: position 65,339,789 of record CM053038.1, read on the forward strand.
CCTACATACAGTGGAACAAAGAGAGGGTGGATATGTTCCTACATACAGTGGAACCAAGAGAGGGTGGCTATGTTCCTACATACAGTGAGATCAGGATGGCTACATTCCTACATACAGTAAGACCAAGAGAGGATGGCTACATTCCTACATATAGTGGGACCAAGAGAGGGTAGCTATGTTCCTACATAAAGTGGGACCAAGAGAGGGTGGCTACGTTCCTACATACAGTGGGACAATGGAGAACTAACGTAGCCACCCTCTAACAGGAAGTCAGATTACAGCAGAATTTTTTTTTAAATAAAATAAATTTTAAAATTTTGAGGAGGCTGAGAGCAATAGAGGTTTTTTTTTTCGTTAAGAATACATACTTGAACATAATTTGTTTTTTAAACCAGGAGTTTATTGTCACTTTAACCCCTAATGTTCTTTTGACTACCAACAGGGTCACTTTACAGCTGCACTCCAGGCAGATATAAAAGACACAAATAATTAAAAGGTCTAGTCAGTGTGAGTACCTGAATTTTACTTTGTATCAGCTTCTTCTTGCATTCCCTGTACAGAGCTCAGACTGGGACTGGAAGGGGTAGGATTGGGAGGCAATCGAGTGTGCTGCATGCAACATGCTGGTAGAGGAGAGGAGAGACTAGAGTGACAGGTGGATGACCTCATAAGTCTGCTGCTTCTTTTTCTTTGTACATCCAGCAGAGGGGGCACCCCAGTATTCCTTGATAGTGATGAGAATGGGTTCAGGTTTGGTCCAAACTCTAGTTTGCCCAAACCCAGAAATGACCTGTCATTGTTGGGCCAATGAGTTGCTGGCAGGAAATTTCCCACGCAGCAGCTGACATGCACAAAGGATTGAAGATGCTTGTGACATCATTGACCTATTATGGGCACATGGCCTTATACGGGTAACTATGTCATGAGCATCCCCACCCTGCAGCTGTACATATACAGAGGGGTGCCTGAAGCTCATTGGCCCAAATGCTGCCTATTACTGTAGCTCAGCTCCTGCCTCACCTCATTGGCCCAGCTAACTTCTGGGTTCAAAGTAAAACCCAATCTCAACTCCCTCCTCATAGGCTCCCGCTGCTGTCAATCACAGCCAGTGAGCCAATGAGGAGAGAAAGGGGGCGGGGCCGAGCAGCTCAGCTCTGTGTCTGAATGGACACACAGAGCCGCAGCTCGGGAATGAGCCCACTAGGGTGCCCCCATTGCAAGCTGTAAACTGTGGGGGGCACTCAGCAGGAGCAGGGCCGTTTTTAAGGCAGGGCAAAAGGGGCAGCTGCCCTGGGCCCTGTCATTGTTGTGGGGCCCAAAGCAGCTGCCTCATACTTGCCAACTATCCTGGTTTAAATTCCCTCGTCCTTTGAGGTTTTAGTCCTGTGCTGTGTCCCAATATCTCAGTGTGAAGTGCTGCTACTAATGCTGCCCAGCTCTGCCCTATTGTTGTGTACAGATGACTCACCTGCAGACCCTGTGTTTACATGTAAATTCCCGGCATTCATGTAAATAGCAACAGCATTATAGCATTATGTATAGCATGCCCCCCTGAGGTCATATCCACAGTAATCTCTAGCAACCAATCAACAAGCAGAAATCATGTGCTGTAACCTCTAGCAACTAATCAGTGAGCCGTAATGTGTGCTGTAACCTCTAGCAACCAGTCAGTGAGCGGTAATGATACACTGAAACCTCTGGCAACCAATCGCAATAGCTGCCTGATCTGATTCAGTAAACTGATTTTGAGTCTAGCTGCTATTTATTGTATGTCTAAGAGCAGGTGGAGAGCAAAAGTGCATGGGGGGGGGGGGGGGGGGCCCAAGAAAAGTTTTGCCCAGGGTCCAATCAATATTAAAGATGGCCCTGCTGCAGGAGGGAGGGGCCAGGTGCGATGGCGGGGGACCCAAGAAGAGGAGAATCATGACTGTTCTGTGCAAATCCACTGCACAGAGCAGGTAAGTAAAAAAAAAAAGAAAGCATTTAATATCACATTACTTGTGAGCGGTGTCATCTACCTAGCTGCGCTGTGTGGCAGAGCTGTGCAAAATCTTAGAACAGGATGGACAAAAGTACAAACCCTTTGACAGCTCCAGTATACTGTATGTGTTTCAACTTTTAGCACCCCATGCTGCTGCCTTGGCTGGATACAGAAATGTGCTCAACATTTCCAGGTTATGACCCTCTTGACCTTTTCCTCTTGCCCATTCATTGATCACCTCATCTTCTGTCACTGACCCATTCCACTTTCCATGGCTCAGTGTGTAAGAGCACAACGATTTGGCATATAAAAAAGCGGGGGTTATTAAAACGACTGAGGCACAGGTTGGTCAGATAGCACCCTACCACAAATGTCTAATGAACAGGGAGGTCTAGCGAAGTCTTCTCTCGCGAGAAGCAATTTCTCTTCTTTTTGGACTTTGTCAGACGAAAAAAGACTGAAAATTTAAAAAAAACTTCTATGCAAAGTTTGCTTGTTTCGTAACGTCTTGTCTGGTGTATCTCTCGGTCTGAGGAGGCCGCAGACCATTGTACGAAACCATGTGTTCTCCTCTAGGTCCCCGAGGACCATCTGGACTCTTAAACGTCTCTTGAGTACCATCCGGTTGCAGTGAAAAAAAATCTTGTCTAATCCTTACAGCCGTCTTGCTTTTTTTTTTCCTCCCATGATGAAGTCTCGTCCTTTTCAAGTCGGCGGAGAATGTCAGTTTCTTGGTCAAGAATCACCAGAATCCAAGTGAATTTTTTATTTTGTAATGCATTTCACCAGAGACCTTGAAATTAGTGTGACTTGTACATAACCTGATAGTCTGATTAACTCTTTTCAGTGGCCCGTCGCCGACCCCCCCCCCATGGCCACCTCCGCAAAGGGAAGGTCCGGCTTTTTTCTCTGTTTTTATTGACCTGATAAAACTCGTCTGTTGTTCTTCACTCACTTGTGAAACGGGACACGTCCTACGTACAGGAACAAGGACTCGGAGCGGAGAGGCACGGCTTTGTTGCACTAAATTGCTTTTGTATGGAACTGTATCAATGGGCACGCCGGTACCGGCGTGGTGCGGTGGATGGTGTACCGGATGATGAATGATAAAAAAAAAAAAATACAGTACAGTGTAACCAAATCGTAGTCCGAGTCTTCTGTTGTTACAACTTAAAGGGTTTACATTTCAATTTGTTTTATTAAACTTTTTTATTAATTTTTTTTTTTTTTTTTTACGTTTTTAACTTAAAGTGGATGTAAACCCAATTTTTTTTTTTGATGTCATAATGTAGAGAATACGATGTCCTTTTATTTGAGCCCAGTCTTGCCACACAGATTTACTCAAGGCCTGAGCAATCCTCTTTTATTGTTCAGTTAGAGAAATCTTGACAAAGTCTTGAAAACTTTGTCAAAAACGCCCCCTTGCTGTGAGTGACAGGTGATTTACATATCTCATGCACTAGCCTGAGACAGACACATCCTGTGTAAAAAGTTCAAAATTCACATCCCCCTCCCCTCCAGCTCTCCCAGGATTGCAGTGTTTTGACTGGATGTTTCTCATCATGGGATGCAGTGAACAGCAGTGATGTAAGTAACTGAGTTAAAATAAACAGAGTTACTTAACGCAGTTACTTTAGAGGGTAACGAGTAATCTAACTGATTATTTTTCCCCTCATGGTAACGCAGTTCCCATTACTTGGGCGGCGTTACCCCAATTACATCTACCGCCACTAGATGGCAGTAGTTTAAATCCGGTGTCCTGCCGAAAAAGTTCCCTTTCATTTGAGCCCAGTCTTGCCACACAGATTTACTCGAGGCCTGAGCAATCCTCTTTTATTGTTCAGTTAGAGAAATCTTGACAAAGTCTTGAAAACTTTGTCAAAAACCCCCCCTTGCTGTGAGTGACGGGTGATTTACATATGCACTTACATGCACTAGCCTGAGACAGGTTATCATCAGATCACTGGATGTTCTACTCTGCCCAGCTCTGTCTACATACATGTCCCCTAAATCACTTGTCTGTCTATAGTCTGCTGACTGTTTACCAGTGTTGGTCATCTTACTTTAAAAAGGTAATTAGTTAAGTTACAAATTACTTCTCCCAAAAAGTAATGGCGTTAGTAACTCAGTTACTACATTGGAAAAGTAATTAGTTACGCAGCAAAGTAACTGTGACTTTTTTTGTTATATTCTATACGTGTAACTAAGGGGCGGGTCTAGTATTACTGTAAGCAAGGGGCGCATTTATTATTATTGTTATATATCATGTAACCAAGGGGCTGCTCTATTATTACTCTAACCAAGGGGCAGATCTATTATAGCGTGTAAGCAAGGGGCGGGTCTATTATTATTAGACATGTGCACAATAGAAAAATTTGTTTAGTTTCGTTTTGTTTCTGTTCGTTTCCGTTGATTCGTAACGATTCGTAATTTCGTAAGTCGTCTGTGTTTGTATTCGGACTCGTTCGTATTTTCGTAAGAGTTATTTTTTCGTTAATTTGTTTTTCCGTTAGTCTAATTTTCGTTTATTCAAAATTCGTATTTTCGTTATATTTTGTATTCGGACGCATTCGTATTTTCGTAGATTTAGTTACATTCGTACTTTCGTAAGATTGATTTATTCGTACTTTCGTAACATTGTTTTCGTAGATTCGTAATCGGAGCATAATTCATAATTTTATGTAATGTGTATGCTATTACATGTTTAAGAAACAAAGAATTTCTCTCTCACGAGTCAGAACTTAACTCAAAAATCCACCAAAACACAGTGCCACCGTCCCAACCACGTTTATCAACTAACAAAAAAAAGTAACAAATTTACGAATCCATTCGAAGCACGTTAAGCAGCACCATTGTAAGAGACACGGAAAATTACGAATCAACTAACAAAAAAAAGTTACGAATGTCGTTCATTTTGATTTTCGTTATTTTTGAATCTTTGTTCGGTATTTTCGTTGTTTCTGTTTTCGTTTTCGGATTTTCATTCAGTCGTAGTTTCGTTGTTTCTAATTTAATTATTTCGTATCTTCGTTGTTTTTCATATTCGTTCGTTTCGATAATTTGTTATTCATTAAAATTTTTACTAAATCATTTGTTCATTCGTACGATACGAATGAACGAATATAACGAATTTGAACGGAAAACGAATTCGTAACTAAACGAATTGCACATGTCTAATTATTATTATATTGTGTAAGGGGCGGATGGCTACAGAAGAGGGCGAATGTTAAATGAATGGGCAGAGCTCGATATATAACAATAATAATAAATGTGCCCCTTGGTTACAGTAATACTAGACCCGCCCCTTAGTTACATGATAGACGCCCCTTGCAGAGTAGCACGAGCATCGGGAGCGTGCGGTATCGCCTCGTACAATTACATGTTAACTGCGCCTGCGCGGTGTAGAGTTCACTCAGAGCTGTTTAGGTTCGGCAATTTACGTAAGCTCCGTAGTCCTTCATACTGCGCAGTACAGGGGGGTCCTTATCCGGCGGGGGAACTTTTTCAGCTGGACACCGGATTTAAACTACTGCCATCTAGTGGCGGTAGATGTAACTGTGGTAACACCGCCCAAGTAATGGGAACTGCTTTACCATGAGGGGAAAAGTAATCAGTTAGATTACTCGTTACCCTCTAAAGTAACTGTGTTAAGTAACTCTGTTAATTTTAACTCAGTTACTTACATCACTGCTGTATACTGCATCCCATGATGAGAAACATCCAGTCAAAACACAGCAATCCTGGAAGAGCTGGAGGGAAGGGGGATGTGAATTTTGAACTTTTTACACAGGATGTGCCTGTCTCAGGCTAGTGCATGAGATATGTAAATCACCTGTCACTCACAGCAAGGGGGCATTTTTGACAAAGTTTTCAAGACTTTGTCAAGATTTCTCTAACTGAACAATAAAAGAGGATTGCTCAGGCCTCGAGTAAATCTGTGTGGGAAGACTGGGCTAAAATGAAAGGAAATCTTATACTCTACATTATGACATCAAAAAAAAAAAAATTCGGGTTTACATCCACTTTAACTTTTTAACACCTAAGGGTAAAACAAATCCTAAAGCGGAACTTTAGTCAGAAATTTAAGTCCTGCTAGATCACTTCAGGGCTGGCCCCTCTTGCAGGTATAGCTATGTAAAGCATTACCAATTAAGTGCCTAAACTCTTTAACCACTTCAGCTCTGGAAGATTTAACCCCCCCCCCTTCATCACCAAGGCCCTTTTTTTTGCGATGTGGCACTGCGTTACTTTAACTGACAATTGCGTGGTCGTGCGACACTGTACCCAAATATTTTTTTTCCACAAATAGAGCCTTCTTTTGGTGGTATTTGATCACCTCTGCATTTTTTATTTTTTTTTACACTATAAACAAAATTTTTTATTTTTTAAAAAAATAATATTTTGTTATATTTTGTAAAATATATCCAATAAAAAAAATGTGATTCCTTCATAAATTTAGGGAAATATGTATTATGCTACTTTTTTTTGGTAAAAAAAAAAAATCACCTCACCTATAAACAAAACATTTTTGAAAGAAACGCCAATATTTTGTACTTTCTGTTGTAAAATATATCCAATAATTATTTTTATTTTTTTTTAAATTGAATTCCTTCATAAATTTAAGCCAATATGTATTCTGCTACTTTTTTTTTATAAATCCCAGTAAGCGTATATTGATTGGTTTGCGCTAAAGTTATAGTGTCTACAAACTATGGGATATATTTATAGAATTGTTTTATTTATTTTCTTTACTAGTAATCGCGGCAATCAGCAACTTATAGCAGGAATGCGATATTTTGCGGCGGTCAAATTGGACACTAACTAACACTAATACAGCGATCAGTGCTAAATATATGCATATATATATATATATATATATATATATATATATATATATATATATATATATATATATATATATAAAAAATCAAACTCCTTCATAAATTCAGACCAATATGTATTCTGCTATGTTTTTTTGTTAAAAAAAAAATCACCTCTGCAATTTTTTTTTTTTTGCGCTATAAACAAAAATTTTTAGAAAAAAAAAACGCCAATATTTTGTACTTTCTGTTGTAAAATATATCCAATAAATTATTTTATTTTTTTTAATTGAATTCCTTCATAAATTTAAGCCAATATGTATTCTGCTACTTTTTTTTTTTTTTATAAATCCCAGTAAGCGCATATTGATTGGTTTGCGCAAAAGTTATACAAATGATGCAATATATTTATAGAATTTGTATTTATTTTTTACTAGTAATCAATCAGAAACTTATAGCGGGACTGCGATAATTTGCGGTGGTCATTTTGGACACTAACTGGCACTTTTGACACTTTCTTTGGGAACCAGTGACACTAATACAGTGATCAGTGCTAAATATATGCACTGTCACTGTACTAATGACAATGGCAGGGAAGGGGTTAACATCAGGGGCGATCAATGGGTTAACTGTGTGCCTAACCAGTGTTTGTGCACAGTGGGGGAGGTGCTTTTACTAAGGGAAGACATGGATCCGTGTCCTTGTTTTTCAGGAACACAGGATCCATGCCTTCCCTACTGACAGAACGGCGATCTGCCTTGTTTATATAGGCAGATCGCCGTTCTGCCTGTGTAATGAAGGGTTGGCGGGTGCCAGTGGACATCGAGTCCGTGATACCCGCTGATTGGCTCCCACTTTGTATAATCACAGTGGGAGTGAGCCGGCGATGGCACGCATTTGCGCCCGCTATCCGGAAGTGCAGGATCACTTATATATACGTGATCCTGTGCACAGTGGCCACCCTGTAGCAGTAAAACTGCTATAGGGTGGTCGGTAAGTGGTTAAAATCCAGTAATACATTGTCTCACCCTGCTCTGCAACATGCTCAGCTGCTCTCCATTTTTAGGCACTGCCGAATTTGTAAAGGTTGATCTGCTGACAGTCTTAAAGCAGAATTAAACCCTTCTATCCTAAATATACGCTGCGCTGGAATGGCTATGCACTAGATAATCTGTATCTTAATCTATAGTTATAGATCCACAAGAATATAACAATATGCATAAAATAGTAAACATACAACTGGTGTAAAGTGCAAGTGCAAAATATAGCAAAAACAAATAATGTGCACAAAATCTGTAAACGCACAACTAAAACGCATAGATAAATATAAAGTGCACAAGTGCCAAAAAAAACTCTGTGAGGTTATATGGACCCTTTAGAGTTACAAGGTGCCATGCCCAATAACACACCAAAAAATAAAATAAAATATCAATAATAATAATATTAGATGAAAAAAGTGCTAAATGCATACATATGTGATAGCAAACATGTATAAAAGATTTATAAAAAATGCAAGTGCATAAACCACACAAGTGTCTCACAAATTATTAAAAAAAACAGTTCTTTGTGGCAGCCTGTCCTAGGCTGTGATAAGAACCACAAAATGTTGATTGATGTGAGACTAGATGCAGGTGATGTGATTTCCCGTGATCATACAATTGACATGCTTGTTACATCCAAACGTGGCTCTGAATCATGCATAGGTGAAATCCGGGAACCCCTTATGGTAATAAGCTCACCTCAGAGCGTGTGACCAGCTTTTACACGCCAGAACACGCATGTGCACTGCTAGGCGCACCCCCAGCTTACTTTGGTGCCGAACAGCCTTTATAAGAAAGCCAGTCAGTATCTGCAGTTGCTGGTTGTTCTTTGGCTCCTCCAGTGCGTTGTTCCTGTGATCTCCTGTTAGACACGTGGCTCGTCCTGAACCTGTCTCCTGCCTACTTTCTGACCTGACCTCAGCTTGATTAATGGATCTTCTCCTCCTGCTCTCCTGTGTATGTCCCCAGATATCCACCTGACCACGTTTGCTCTGAATCACACCTGGCACCTGACCTTGGCTTTGAAAACAACTTCTCTTCTGTCTCTGTGCTACCAAAGACCTGCTATGTCTCACGGGGTGCCACCTGTCTTCAGACACCACTCCAGTGCATCAGCTGTACTCCTGGGTTTCTCTGACAAGCATCCTAGTCAGCATCCCAGCAGGCAACCTGTGCTATTTTCGGCCTGTCTCTTCCTGTTCCACCTTCAGGAGAGTCTGGAACTTAGCAGTAAAGGAATCCTTCTCTCTATTGGCCTCCAGCACTAAGTACGTGATACCACATGACACAGTAACCCCATCCACAGGACCACTAAGTGACTGCGCGGTCTGCACAAACCCTATCTCTAACTGTGTGGGGATCACTCACTTGCAGCCCCAATCACTTAATAGCTATTGTGCTGTAACTCAAATATAGGTGAAATTGTGATCCCAGGACAAGGCTCTGGACACATCATCATTAGGACTGAGGTTCAAGACGTGGAACTTTCCTGGCAAAGCTTGATGCCAACTGTCCAGAATTTGCCAGGAAGGTTCCATGTCTCACTTTAGTTTTGATTAATGTGTTTCATTCCCCAGGTGTCAAGTACCTGTATGTAGGAGTGAGCGAAGCCAGGTGGTAGGCACGCAAGATGGAAGGGATGACACACACTGGATCCGAGGTTTCAAAGAAGTATATTGTAAAGAATGTTCCAACACACAGTCTATGCAGAAGCCTCAAACTGGTGGAAAAAACTCTCAGATGACTATGCGGCACTTGCGGAGAGTGATGCAGACTGGCAGCACCTGGCACAGGAGGCGGCTGCTAGGCAGTATGCAACGAGGCACTAGTGGTGGAAGGTTCAACACAGCAGCACTAATGAGCAGTCCCTCCTCCTCTGGGACCCCTCCCCTACGTTAGGCACACTTTCCTTATCCAGCGGGTTCCTGTCCCTGACCTAACAAGTGCACCAACTGCAGTGAGCCCGTGCTTTTTTTAGGCACTGCCCTCATCAAAGATGGCTTCAGAGGTCATCCAGGGCAGCAGCATCCAATTGGACAGCTGCCCACCTGATGACATGTACAGAGTCCTCCACCCTCCCTGCATGGTGTTTGCGGACAGTGTCACCTTTGTAGGGAGGTCAACATATATCTGCCTACATGTATGAGAATCTTGAGATAATGAGGGTGCCTTTTTGCCTAATTCCTGTCTGAGCACTCCTGAAGTTAAAAACAGGGACTTCTAGGGATATAGAAGGACGCAGGTGCCAAGGAGCTTGGACAGCAGACTTGAACCTGGGAGCACTGGTGTGGGGTAAGCATAAATGCAGTGATGGGGGCACCTCAACTTCACCCAGATCAGCTGAGCAGAAAGGCTGTTGAGTCAAAGCACGCATATGAACCACTATAGGGTTCTCAGCTGTTTCACTGGATCAGTAGTATCCTCAGTGCAATGATCTCAGAGGCACATAAAAAAAAAAAAAAAAAAAGACTAATAGTGCAATACCGTTTTACAAAATTTAATAGACAAGTTAAAAAACATTTCCCCGCCGGGGTACTCACATGTGTAAGGTGCGTCAGTGCACCGTACTTCATAAGACTCAATAAAATACTGTAAACAGTATGGGTATGGCTTGTATCCCCTCCAGGCAGGTGTACTGTCTCTCGCTCCGTCCTGGCCCCTCCCCTACGCGTGTCGATACTCAGGGTGTGGCGTATCTTCCTCAGGGGGTTTCATGATTCAGAGCCACGGTTGGATGTAACAAGCATGTCAATTGTATGATCACCGGAAATCACATCACCTGCATCTAGTCTCACATCAATCAACATTTTGTGGTTCTTATCACAGCCTAGGACAGGCTGCCACAAATAACTGTTTTTTTAATAATATAGAGACACTTGTGTGGTTTATGCAATTGCATTTTATAAATCTTTTATATATGTTTGCTATCACATATCACTTTTTTCATCTAATATTATTATTATTGATATTTTATTGTATTTTTTGGTGTGTTATTGTGCATGGCACCTTGTAACTCTAAAGGGTCCATATAACCTCACAGAGTTTTTTTTTGGCACTTGTGCACTTTATATTTATCTATGCGTTTTAGTTGTGCTTTTACAGATTTTGTGCACATTATTTGTTTTTGCTATATTTTGCACTTGCACTTTACACCAGTTGTATGTTTACTATTTTATGCATATTGTTATATTCTTGTGGATCTATAACTATAGATTAAGATACAGATTATCTAGTGCATAGCCATTCCAGTGCAGCGTATATTTATTTTGTGTTTAATGTGCACGAACGTATGAGACGTGTTTAACGTTTGCAGATTGATAGTGACAGGTTGGTAGGGGGTTCTTTAAGGCTTGCAGGATTTTGTTGTTTTAAAACCCTTCTGTCCTGTCCAGCCAAGGAAGCTGCTTCTGTTTGATCTGCAACTGCCATAATGCTGCAGGTGTGATCAGTTATGACACCAGACATTTGATGGTTTGACAGTTTGGTTGAGGACACAAGCAAATGTAACAGTTGGCAATCCCAGCATTCCAGGAATGTAACTGTTTTTGAAACCTTTAGATCAATGGATTTAGTTCCGCTTTATGATTTACTGCTGCCCAGGGGCTCTGGGCTTCAGCAAAATGGCATCCTCCAGCAAGAAGAAAAAGGAGCAATGCTCGAGGCAATTTACAGCACACACTCATTTTGGTAACATAGTTATTAATGTGAAATGTATGTTCCTTGCTGAAGAACATTATTTTTTATCAAGTTGTTATGGGCAAAGTTCCACATTAATGGCACTTTAATGCCTAAGCACAACTTTGACATGTGTTAGTAAAACCGTACATATCGTCACTTTACTTTGTGCATCCAGGTGAATTATACCCTAATTTTTTCAGGACAAATTGGGCTTTCGTTTTGTAGTAAATGGTTACAGATATCTCCTGATATTTTATTTTACATTTTTTTATTATCAAAGGAAAACTGGCCCGAAATAGTAAAAAAAAAAAAAAAAAAAAGAATGTATTAATTTTTAATTAATTAATTTCTTATTAATTAAAAAAAAAATGTAATTTAGCTGTTTATTTCTCCTACTTCTGACGATCACAGCAATACCACATATGTGTATGTTAGTTGTTGTTTGCACCCGTAGCACAGCCCAGAAACAATAGGGCACATTTTGCTTTTTTTTGTCCTACATGATACAAACTGACACTGAAAAAAAAAATCCTGCCCGAAATAAACTGACCCTGACCTTTGACCCTTACTTGACCCAAACACTAACCCTGGCACTGACCTAGATCAAACCTTGATCTAGGTATTTTTTTCTTTATTTTATTTTTTTATATTTATTTTTTTTAAACACACTTTTTTTTATCTTTGCAAGGAGAGCAAAAGATACAATGTATCTTTCCTCTCCATTCAGAGAGAGAGAGAGAAGCACAGGGGCGGGCTTCATAGTGACTGATCACTGTGGTAGCCAATCAGAAGCTACCACAGCGATCTGGTGACCCTGAATTGGGAGTTCCAGGTCCCGATCGTTAGAGGTCTCTGTGCTAGGAGTGCGCTTTGCGGGGTGCTCCCAGCACAAAGAGAGATATGCAAACATCAGTTGTGCTCATAAGTTTACATACCCTGGCAGAATTTATGATTTCTTGGCCATTTTTCAGAGAATATGAATGATAACACAAAAACTTTTCTTTCACTTATGGTTAGTGTTTGGAGGAGGCTGTTTATTATCAATCAACTGTGTTTACTCTTTTTAAATCATAATGACAACAGGCAGTACCCAAATGACCCTGATCAAAAGTTTACATACCCTGGTGACTTTGGTCTGATAACATGCACACAAGTTGACACAAAGGGGTTTGAATGGCTATTAAAGGTAACCCTCCTCACCTGTGATCTGCGTGCTTGTAATTAATGTGTGTGTATAAAAGGTCAATGAGTTTCTGGACTCCTGACAGACCCTTGCATCTTTCATCCAGTGCTGCACTGACGTTTCTGGATTCTGAGTCATGGGGAAAGCAAAAGAATTGTCAAAGGATCTGCAGGAAAAGGTAGTTGAACTGTATAAAACAGGAAACAGATATAAAAAGATATCCAAGGAATTGAGAATGACAATCACCAGTGTTCAAACTTTAATCAAGGAGTGGAAAATGAGGTGTTCTGTTGAAACCAAACCACGGTCAGGTAGACCAACTAAAATTTCAGCCACAACTGCCAGGAAAATTGTTTGGGATACAAAGAAAAACCCACAAATAACTTCAGGTGAAATACAGGACTCTCTGAAGACATGTGGTGTGGCTGTTTCAAGATGCACAATAAGGAGGCACTTGAAGAAAGATGGGCTGCATGGTCGAGTCGCCAGGAGAAAGCCATTACTACCCAAATGCCACAAAGGATCCCACTTACAATACACCAAACAGCACAGAGACAAGGCTCAAACCTTCTGCCACAAAGTCATTTGGAGTGATGAGACCAAAATTGGCCACAACTATAAACGCTACATTTGGAGAGGAGTCAGCAAGGCCTATGATGAAAGGTCCACCACTCCTACTGTGAAACACGGAGGTGGATCGCTGATGTTTTGGGGATGTGTGAGCTACAAAGGCACAGGAAATTTGGTCAACATTGTTGGCAAGATGAATGCAGTATGTTATCAAACAATACTGGAGGAACATTTGCATTCATCAGCCAGGAAGCTGCGCATGGGACGTACTTGGACATTCCAACATGACGATGATCCAAAACACAAGGCCAAGTCGACCTGTCATTGGCTACAGCAGAATGAAGTGAAGGTTCTGGAGTGGCCATCTCAGTCTCCTGACCTCACTATCATTGAGCCCCTCTGGGGAGATCTCAAACATGGAAGACAGCCCAAGAATTTACAGGAACTGGAGGCTTTTTGCCAAGAAATGGGCAGCTTTATTATCTGAGAAGATAAAGAGCCTCATCCACAAATACCACAAAAGACTTCAAGCTGTCATTGATGTTAAAGGGGGTAATACACGGTATTAAGAACTGGGGGTATGTAAACTTTTGATCAGGGTCATTTGGGTAGTTTCTGTTTTCATTAGGATTTAAAAAGAGTAAACGCAGTTGATTGATAATAAATGGCTTTAGCCAAACACCAACCATGAGTGAAAGAAAAGTTTGTGTGTTATCATTTATATTATCCGAAACATGGCCAAGAAATTATAAATTCTGCCAGGGTATGTAAACTTATGTGCACAACTGTATACAAGTGCGACACACACTACTGTAAGTTATAGTTTACTGCTATTAAAAATCATCTTTCCTTTTCAATTTGCAGCCGCTGTAATTTTCCCAGAAGTCTGCACTAGACATGTATGTTTCTTTCCATTATGAAATTTCGGACAAAATTTTAATTGTTAAGAGTTTTAGATGTATTTCTAAATCACAATAGTAACAAATTTTAATGAATCCAAAATAAATGATAACAAAACGAATTATTTGAATTCAAAATTAATTTAACCTCAGAAACATATTGCAATAATACAGAAAAGTATAAAAGTGAAATAATGATTCCAGCTTAGGCTGCTTTATGATAAGAAAATATAGAAAATAATAGAACAGAAAATAAAAGAATAGAATAGTATAAAACAATAGAATAAAATATAAAATAAAGTAATAGAATAGAATATAAAATAAAGGGATAGACTAGAACATAATATAATAGAATATAAAATAAAGCAATAGAATAGAATAGCAAATAATAGAATAGATTAGTATAAAACAATAAAATAGAATATAAAATTAAGCAATATGATAGGATACTAAAGAATAGAATAGAATAAAACATAATAGAATATAAAATAATAGAAAAAAAGAGTAGATTAAAACATAATAAAATGTTAAATAAAGGAATATAATATAATAAAATAGAATTGAATTGAAGATAAAATAATAGAATAGAAAAGAAAAGAATAAAAAAAAACAATAGATAAGAACATTAAATAAAAGAATAGAAAATACAAGAATAGAAAAAAAAATACAAAGGAATAGAATAGAAGATAAAGGAATAGAAAGGAAAATAATAGAAAAGAAACATATACAATAGAATAGAATGTAAGTTAAAATAATAGAATAGACAAGAATAGAATAGAAACAATACAAAGGAATAGAAGAGAAGATAAAAGAATACAACAGAAAGAAAAGAATAGAAAAAATACAAAGGAATAGAATAGAAACAATTACAAATAGAATAGAATAGAATAGAACAACATAGAACTAATATAGCTATCTTCTGAAATTCAAATTTACTGCTTATGCGGTTGGCTCACTGATTTCCCCAAAGGTCTGCACTAAGATGCAAGACAGATTTTAGGCATCTTCAGCAAAAGAAATTTCACTTTTGATCAGCTACTCCCCAAGGGTTAAATACTTCTAAAGGGATGCAGACCCTGCTCCTTTTCCATCAGAACACTGAGATTGCACCAGGTGATTATAATGAACCAGACCCTCCCCTTCGGAGTTCGCACAGGACAGGGTGAATGTACATTGATCACCCAGAGGGGGTGTCTCCCCCCCCCCTTATTTTAGACCCAGTGATTTCATGCCCGTGCTTCTCTTTGCAATGCCAGTGTTTCATCAGATTAGGCGTTTCAGATTTTGAAACGGAAGTGACGATACGTCGCCGCCATCTTGGTACACCCCACACTCGTCCACAGTAAGGATACAGTGAGAAAAGGGCAAGTAGACATCTTGTTACACCCACCGGAGTCGTGCATTTCACACTTCTTTTTACCACTAAACTGAGCTCATATAGTGAAATACAGTATTTGGACTGTTTTGATGTTGAATTGTGAAAGCAGCGGTGTTCTGTCAGATTAGCAAACCTGTGAGATCAGCAGGCTCGGCACTGCTTTTAAAATTCAACATCAAAACAGTCAGACGGATTTAAAAACACTGAATGTCCCTATATAAGCTCTGTTTAGTGGTTAAAATAAGTGTGAAATGCCAGACTCCGGTGGGTGTAACAAGATGTCCGCTTGCCACCTTCTCACTGTATCCTTACTGTGAACGAGTGCGGGGTGTAGCAAGATGGCGGTCGACGGAGCCTCACTTCCGTTACAAATCCTGACAGGCCGAATCTGACGAAAAACACTGGCAGATCATGGTTGGTGGGAGGGTCCGACACGGTGCAGTGGGAGGAGTTATGCCAACATCAAAATGCCTTGATGGGTGGGTGTCAGTTTGGAGGAGGAGTGGGCGTTCCTAGGCAGAGGCATTTGCATGCAGATCGCACTGGGTAGTGCCCACATGTGCCCTTTCCAGCGGGAATGTCCGCCGGACTGAAGTCCGCCAGACAATCCGCCCGTGTGTGGGCGCCGGCGGACTTTTTGCTGCCAAAGGTCCGGCGGACTAGGTTTTAAGTTTTGTTTTAAAATTGTCCGCTGGACTCGGCAGTCCGGCGGACAATCCCGCGGTCTGTATGCTAGTCCGCCGGACTTTTGGAAATGAACGGACTTGCCGATCATCGTAAAGTCCGTTCATTTAGAAAGTGACTTCAGGTAGACGGGGCTAGCGAAGGCAGTGAATGCCGCCGCTCTAGCCCTGTCACCTGGTATGGATTTAAAGGGAATCCCCACGCCGAAAAAAAAAAAATTCGGCGTGGGGGTCCCCCCCAAATCCATCTCAGACCAGGCCGCGTGCCCTCAACATGGGGGGTGCCCTGGGGAAAGGGGGGCCGTGCGGCCCCCCCACCCCAAAGCACCTTGTCCCCATGTTGATGAGGACAAGGGCCTCTTCCCGACAACCCTGGCCGTTGGTTGTCGGTGTCTGCGGGCGGGGGGCTTATCGGAATCCGGGAGCCCCCTATAATAAGGGGGCCCCCAGATCCCGGCCCCCCACCCTATGTGAATGAGTATGGGGTACGATGTACCCCTACCCATTCACCTAAGGTGTAAAGTGTAAATAAAAAAAACCACACAATTTTTTAAAAATATTTTATTGCACAGCTCCGGGGGTCTTCTTCCGTCTTGGGGGGTCTTCTCGCCGGACTCCTCCGCTATTTTACCTAGCTCTTTTACCAAGCGGAGGAGCCCGGCTTCCTTCTTCGTCGTCGCCGCCGTCGTCTGGGGGTCTCGATCCGCCTTCGGGGCATTAGTATCACCTAACTGCAACAGAAAACAGTCAGGTCTATTGTCCTGCCAGGCAGTGCTGTACTGTGTGACAGAGTTGTATAAATCTCAGGAATGGACGCACAGAAATACCTACCCTTTGGCAGGTAAAACATCTCCCATATATGTGAATTTTACTGCTAGCCTGTTTAGCTTTAAATTCCACTTTAACCCCTTTTTAAGCTAGCCACCCAGCTATAGATTTTCACTTGTCATCCCGTAGGCTGAATGAGGAAAAATTGATTAAAACAATAGAGTCCTCCATTCATGCAGAGATTTTCCTATCGTATTTGTAAGGGATAGGATGCTGTCATTGTCTGGACAATAATTGTCCATCTGGCTCTTTTTTATGCATGACTTTCAGTACAATAGCAGAAACATGCGTTTGTGGCCCCATAGACCTTTAGACCCCTTTCACATTGAAGGCGTTTTTCAGGTGCTTTTGGGCTAAAAATAGCGCCTGTATAGCGCCTGAAAAACGTCTCCCCTGCAGTCCCAGTGTGAAAGCCAGACGGCTTTCACACTGGGGCACTGCGCTGGCAGGACGTCAACGCCCGCCCCGTCCCAGTGTGAAAGCAGCCGTAACCAAATGCTGTCCGCCCCACATACATTTACTGCAGCAGCTTGATTCTGCACTTCCAGATCTGGGGCGTGCACCACCGCCGACCCGCCCTCTTGCTGTGATTTGACACAGCGGGAGCCAATCAGCAGGTCCGGCGGCCTCCCTATGTAAACAAGGCAGATCTCCATTCTGTGACAAGGATAAACAGAGATCCTGTGTTTCTGCTAAGCAGGAACACGGATATTTGCCTTCCCACCAGGGCCAGGACAAGGGGTGGGCAGGAGGGGTGGCTGCCCTGGGCACTGTGGTATCATGTGAGGTGGGGGGCACAAGGAGATTGGGGATTTGTGTTGGAAGGGAGAATTTGGGTGGCAGCAGGGGGTAAGTATTGTTCTATAAGGGGAACTGTTTTGGGTGGGAGAGTGCTAAGAGTAGTGATTTAGGGGGATGTGTGTTGGGAGGGGGGATGGGGAGGGGATTTGTGCTAGGAGGGGGGATTTCAGCAGGGAATAAATTTGTACTGGGAGGAGGGTGAATTTATGCTTAAGGGGTAAACATGCAGATTCGTGCTCAGTGTTTTTGTCGGGGGATTTTTGCTGACACATAATGCTCATACATCTTGGGAGGGGGAGGGCACAGTTTGGCATGTTCGCCTTGGGCTCTAGATGACCTTGTCCCGCCACTGCTTCCCACAGTAAAAGCACCTCCCCCACAGCACCTGAGGGTCCTTAAATTGGTGTTGCCACCAAAAAAAAAAAATTTGGCTTAAAAATCATTAAAAAAAGAAAAGAAAAAAATTGGAAAAAAAATGTTTTTACTCACCTCTAAATGCCTGTTGCTAAGGGGTCCCTCGTAGTCTGCCACCTTCATTGCCCGGGCAATGACATCACTTCCCCTAGGCGCCGCACAGTCATCTGGGACCTGTCATGTGTCCCAGATGAGTGAGCGTCAAATCACGACGCACGGCGCCGCTCGCGCATTAATGTGGGCACCCGACTGTGAAGCCACAGTCGGGTGCCCACATTGAGAATGCCGGCGCGGCGAGCAGAGCGGGGAACGAGGGGGGGTTTCGTTCCCCCGCATCGCTGGACCCCGGGACAGGTAAGTGTCCAATTATTAAAAGTCAGCAGCTGCAGTATATATATGTATATATATATATATTCCCCGAGATATATCCATGGGAATTACAGACCAGTTAGCCCAACATCAATAGTATGTAAACTCTTTGAGGGGATGATAAGGGACTATATACAAGATTTTAGTAATGACAACGGTATCATTAGCAGTAATCGGCATGGATTCATGAAGAATCGTTCTTGCCAAACCAATATATTAACCTTCTATGAGGAGGTGAGTTGCCATCTAGATAAAGGAAGGCTCGTAGACCTGGTGTATCTGGATTTTACAAAAGCATTTGACCATAAATGTTTACTGTAAAAAGTAAGATCCGTTGGCATGGACCATAGGGTGAGTACATGGATTGAAAACTGGCTACAAGGGCGAGTTCAGAGGGTGGTGATAAATGGGGAATACTCGGAATGGTCAGGGGTGGGAAGTGGGTTCTGTGCTGGGACCAATCCTATTAAATGTGTTCCTGAACAAATGAATGGGGTGGGCAACTACATAGCAAATGAGATTCAATGTAGAAAAATGTAAAATAATGCATTTGGGTGGCAAAAATATGAATGCAATCTATACACTGGGAGGGGAGAACCTCTGGGGGAATCTAGGATGGAGAAGGACCTGGGTGTCCTAGTAGATGATAGGCTCAGCAATGGCATGCAATGCCAAGCGGCTGCTAACAAAGCAAACAGAATATTGGCATGCATTAAAAAGGGGATTAACTCCAGAGATAAAATTATAATTCTCCCGCTCCACAAGACTCTGGTCCAGCCGCACCTGGAGTATGCTGTCCAGTTCTGGGCACCAGTCCTCAGGAAGGATGTACTGGAAATGGGGCGAGTACAAAGAAGGGCAACAAAGCTAATAAAGGGTCTGGAGGATATTAGTAATGAGGAAAGGTTGGGAGCACTGAACTTATTCTCTCTGGAGAAGAGACGCTTGAGAGGGGATATGATTTCAATTTATAAATACCGTACTGGTGACCCCACAATAGGGATAAAACTTTTCCTGCGAAAGGGAGTTTAACAAGACTCATGGCAATTCACTTAAACTACGCAGAGGTTTCTTTAGGCCCCTTTCACACTGGGGCGGTTTACCGTCGATTTAGCCGCGGTATTCGGCCGCTAGCGGTGCGGTTTTAACCCCCGCTAGCGGCCGAAAAAGGGTTAAAATCCCCCGCAAAGTGCCGCCGTATCGGCGCTTTGCGGCAGTATTGCCGCGGTATTACCGCGGTGTCCCATTGGAATCAATGGGTAGGAGCGGTGAATACACCGCTCCTATACCGCTCCAAAGATGCTGCTAGCAGGACTTTTTTGACCGTCCTGCTAGCGCACCGCTCCAGTGGGAAAGCCCGCCGGCTTTCACACTGGAGTGAATAGGGCTGGATTTTTTCAGGCGCTGTACAGGCGCTATTTTTAGCGCTGTACCTCCTGAAAAACGCCCCAGTGTGAAAGGGGCTTTACTGTAAGAGCGGCAAGGATGTGGAATTCCCTTCCACAGGCGGTGGTCTCAGCATGGAGCATCAATAGTTTCAAGAAACTTTTAGATAAGCACCTGAACAACCGCAACATACAGGGATATACAATGTAATACTGACATATAATCACACACATGGGTTGGACTTGATGGACTTGTGTCTTTTTTCAATCTCGCCTACTATGTAGCTATGTAACTATGTAACAGTTAGCAACGGAACTCCCAGGGAACACAGTTAACCATTTGATCGCCACTGATGTTTTTTTTAAATTCTAATTTTTATTTTCAAAAACATTTTTTTTAAACACAGACAAATACGATTTTGTTGCATGCGTAACACAAAGTATAACTTAGTTATATATCGTTTCATATTTATATCTGGTTATACATAAACACATATCAAGAAAAAAAAAATAAAAAAAATAAAAAAAAAAAGACATAAAGAGAAAAAAGAGAGAAAAAAAAAATAAGAAAAAATAAATAAAATTTTTTTAAAAAATCCTCTCTCCTCCCTCTCACCCCACCTCTCCCTCCACAAGTGCCCCACCATATTCTCTTGTAGATACAAAACTAGACCACGATTGCCACTTTAATTCAAACCTCTCCTCTTTTCCCTGCGTAATTGCGATACTTTTTTCCATAGCATATATATCTGCCACTGATGTTAACCCCTTCCCTGCCAGTGTCAGAACAGTGACAGTGCATATTTTTAGCACTGATCATTGTATTAATGTCACAGGTCCCCAAAAAGTGTCAGTTAGGTGTCCAATTTGTCCGCCGCAATATCGCAGTCCCCCTATAAGTCACTGATCGCTGCCATAACTAGCAAAAAAAAAAAAAAATGATAACAATTCCATAATTACTGTATATCCCATAGATTGTAGACACTATAGCTTTTGCGCAAACCACTCAATATACGCTTATTGGGATTTGTTTTAATAAAAATATGTAGCAGAATACATATTGGCCTAAATTTATAAAGGAATATTATTTTTGAAATTTTTTTATTGGATGCATTTTATAGCAGAAAGTAAAAAATAATGTTTTTTTTTTCAAAACATTTTTTTTTGTTTATAGTGCAAAAAATAAAAAACGCAGAGGTGCTCATATACCACCAAAAGAAAGCTCTATTTGTGGGGGGAAAAAGGACATGAATTTTAAGGTGGGTACAGCATCGATGACCGCGCAAATGTCAGTTAAAGTAACACAGAGCCGTATCGCAAAAAATGGCCTGGTCAGCAAGGGGGGTAAATCTTTCGGAGGTGAAGTGGTTAAATGACAGCACCTGCAAAAACAGTGGCCCCTTCATACCTAATCAATGCGTTGCTGGTTGCCTGCAGCTCAAAAAAGTACATAAGCTTCTTTGGGGCATCACACATTTTTGAACCGATAGAATTTAGGCATCATGTACGGGGGCACAAGAAACATATTTCCTTGCCCAGGTTAGACAGCTGCCATGTACAACCTTATAAGCTCTTGGACAAAATGTCGAAGTTGTAAGTAGCTGTAATGCTCTGGCAAGGGAATGTCATGAGAGGAGCGAAGGGCATCAAATGTTAGCATTCTAGTAGGCGTGAAAAGGGAATAGATGTCGACAAATCCATTGTCAATCCACTAGGAAAATTGTTTTTGGTTTTCACATCCAGGAAGGAATAAGGGGCAATGAATGAGACAAAACAAGGGCAAATGGGGAGAAATTAAGCCTGCAGAAAATTTAACTGAATCCCACGCGGAGAGAGAGAGCTAGACAAGGACCTAAGGTAGGTGGGCAGTGGATGGCCTGGAGCTAGGGAGAGGAAACTGGTGTAGGATAGGAATCCACAAGATCAATAGTAGCCCACAATGGCAGTTGATGGGTTTCATGAAGATGGGATGGTGGGGCTATAGATGCTGCCGTATAATATGCTTAAAGATTGGGAACCGAAAGGCCGCCATTGATCCTGTGGGCATACAAAACCTGCTTATTAATTCTGGGTCGAATGGTTCCCCAGATGAATTTCAATAGTTTACGCTGATGTATATGCAAAATATGTGATGGGAATGGAACATAATTGGAAGATAGGACATGCGGACTGCAGTGATCCTGCCAAACCAGGACAACCGAAAGTTGGTCAACATTTCAGTCAATTTTCTGAACAAAGGTGGAAAATTGGCCATCATACTTTGGGGGACATTATAGTATTTTCACATATCTTATTTTTCAGTAAAGTAAGGATGGTCTCAGGGTTACAGGTGATGGTCAAGATGGTCAGGGGTCTCCAAACTTTTCAGTATGAGGGCCAGAGTGTACATTGTACAAATAATTATGGGACAAAAAAAGTCTTATAAATGAATAAAGAAGTCCCCATGTTACATCTTGGAGTGCCCAGCAGAGTCCTCCCATAGATCCAGGAGTGCCTATCTATCTATCTAGGTCCACCACTGACCCCTTACATCGAGGAGTGCCCAACAGTGCCATCTCTTAGATCTATGAGTGCCCAGCAGACCCCCCCTTAGATTCAGGAGTGCCCATCAGAGTCCCACTTTACATCCAGAAGTGCCCAACAGAGTCCGCACTTACATTGAAAAGTGCACAGGAGAGTCTCCCATTACACCCAGGAGTGCTCAGCAAAGTCACCCTTTACATCCAGGAGTTCTCAACAAAGTCACCCCTTACATCCAGGAGTGCTCAACAAAGTCACCCCATGGGTCATAGTTTGGAGATCTCTTGTCCAGTTTATAGGGTAGACTAGGTTAATGGTTAAAGCTGGCCTTCACCCTCCTCACCCACTTTCCATCATTCCACTCTCCCGCCCCCACCCCCCACTCCTCTCACACAATTGGGGAAAAAAATGGTGCCCTCTTTTTTAAGGAACACCTCCACACACTCCCTGGATTCTAACTGCTGTACATGTGTGTTATCATGGGTCTGGCTGTCTCTTCCTGGTTCTTGCAGTCATCCCTCTGATGAAACGCCATCATATCTTTAGGGGGCCTGCTAGAGGAGCCCAGAAGAGACAGCCAGCTCCCGATGGTGTCAGAGAAGATAGCGGTTCACGGCCAGATGAGCAGCAGTGGTAGGTCCTTACAGAATACCACTGCATTCATTGGCCATGTGAGTAAAAATGAATAATAACAAAAAAAATGAAAAATTCCTTTCAATATAGTGCATGGGGGTCTCCTTAGTCTACCTGTAAAGTGTCACATCTGTACCATGTATAGAAGCTGCTGCAGCAATAATTGCATTTATAAAGCCAAAAAGAATGACATTTTCCCTGAAGCTTTCTTTATTTTATAAACAACAGCTTGCGGAGCCAGTCTGTATAATGAGGCCACAATGTAGTGCACTGGGTACAAGATAATAGATTGCTTGGATAAATTCTAGTGTCTCTTCCACAGACTTTGAAAAGAAGTAACAGGTGCAGTCTTTGGGTGTCGGTGGTGCCTTCACACCGTAACCCTATAGAGGTACTCTTGATGAAAGCAAGAATTGGCTTTGCTGTCAAAAATTGAAATGTTATGCACCTGTCAAACAGGTGTGGACAAATTGGTCTTTGAGTGTTAATTGTGCCCATGAAACCTACACCAAAAAAAATCTCCCAGATGAAATCAACACTCACAATGCTAGGCAGCTTAGAAGTCTTGCAGAGATTCCACATCCCAAAATCACTTAATCAGTGACATCCGCATCAGGGGCTTCATAGCTGCTGGTAATCCAGGACTGATTCATTTTGATAAATGTAAGATGGTCCATGGAGTCTGTGGACAGACGCTTTCTATTATCAGTAACAAAACGTCCAGCAGCACTGAATGCCTGTTCGGAAAGCACGCAGGATGCAGGGCAGCCCAGCAGCTCAATTACGTACTGGGCAAGTTCTGGCCAGTGGTCTATCATGACCCAGTAACCCAGTGGATCATCAACTGGAAAGCTCTCCATCTCTGTTTTTGTCCCTAGATAATCGTCCACCATATGTTGCAGACACTGCCGATGGGATGTGGAAGCTGACAGCACTGGGTGGCAAGGACTAAAAAAAATGTGAAATGCATCTCCACCTCTCCTCTCTTGACCAACAGAAGCCTCAAAACTACGTTTTCCACAACACTGTAAAAGTCGCGAAAAGCACTGGATAAACTCCTCTTTAAGGTGTCCTCAAGAGATTTCATATTCTGCACCCTCTGTGGGGACAGGTTGAGTTCTGAGACTTTCCTCTTGTAACGGTGGTCAAGGAGGGTTGCCAACCAATAGTGATCCTTCTCCTTTGAAGCATGAGGGAGCCCATGCACCGCAAGTTTGCAGAGGCGGGAGAAGCAGACTCCTCTGGGTCTCTGAGTATTACAGTATCTGGAACTGCCTCTTCCCAGCCACGTACTATTCCCAAGGGTTCTGGCACCTTTTAGACTGACTCATTGAATAGTTCATTGAATGCTTAGGTGGTACTTGTGGTTCATAGTACAATTCAGCTGAGGAGGGCATGGAGCGGGAGAAGGAAGAGGTGAAGCTGACAAATCTTGCATCATCATCACAAGCTGTATGGCGACATGGCTGTAAAACAAGCTGCAGCACTGAGCCCTGTCCTGCATCCTTCCGAGTTGCAAGCAGAGTTACCCAGTGTGCCGTGAATGATATATATCGTCCCTGACTGGACCACATGTCAGCAGTAACGTGAAGTTTGCGGTTGACTGCCTTGCCCAATTAAGCCACAACATTGCCTTCCACATGATGGTACAGAGCTGTAATGGCCATATGTGAAAAGAAATAGTGACTGGGAACCTGCCATTGTGGTACAGCACATTCTGCAAATGGGGCAGAATCCACCAGATGGAAAGGCAGTTGTAAAGCCAGCAACTTTGACAAGCTTGCATTTAGATTCTGGGCATGTGGGTGGCAGTGACAGCATTTTTTTTTGCTGCAGCAGATGGGGCAGAGAAATTTGCCGACTATAGTCTATAGATGGTGGTGTGCTACTGGCAGATGTGCTGCAAGGACCTGGGACACCCTACGCTATAACATCATCCCTGTCAGTGGAGGCTACTGAGAGATCATGAGGTACAGCAGGGAGCAGACTAAGGTGAGTAAGGAGAAGGAACAGAATTGCATCCCTTTTGTGTGGCTTCATTGTGCACCCCCACTCCCTTCATAACCTCATTGTGCACCCCCCACTCCCTTCATACCCTCATTGTGCACCCCACTCCCTTCATAACCTCATTGTGCACCCCCCACTCCCTTCATACCCTCATTGTGCACCCCCACTCCCTTCATACCCTCATTGTGCACCACCACTTCCTTCATACCCTCATTGTGCACCCCCACTCCCTTCATCCCCTCATTGTGCACCCCCACTCCCTTCATACCCTCATTGTGCACCCCCACTCCCTTCATCCCCTCATTGTGCACCCCCACTCCCTTCATAACCTCATTGTGCACCCCCACTCTCTTCATCCCCTCATTGTGTACCCCCACTCCCTTCATACCCTCATTGTGCACCACCACTTCCTTCATACCCTCATTGTGCACCCCCACTCCCTTCATCCCCTCATTGTGCACCCCCACTCCCTTCATTGTGCACCCCCACTCTCTTCATTCCCTCATTGTGCACCCCCACTCCCTTCATAACCTCATTGTGCACCCCCACCCCCTTCATACCCTCATTGTGCACCCCCACTCTCTTCATAACCTCATTGTGCTCCCCCACTCTCATTGTGCACCCCCACTCCCTTCATACCCTCATTGTGCACCCCCACTCCCTTCATTCCCTCATTGTGCACCCCCACTCCCTTTATTCCCTCATTGTGCACCCCCACTCCCTTCATACCCTCATTGTGCACCCCCACTCCCTTCATAACCTCATTGTGCACCCCCACTCCCTTCATACTCTCATTGTGCACCCCCACTCCCTTCATACCCTCATTGTGCACCCCCACTCCCTTCATACCCTCATTGCGCATCCCCACTCCCTTCATCACCTCATTGTGCACCCACACTCCCTTCATCCCCTCATTTAAAGTCAATATTTGCATTAAAGTGTTTTTGGAACGTGAAAGAGCCGGAATAGTCCCCCTTTATATAACGCGATGACATGCTTTGTGTTTTCCCGTCTATCTTATGCCTTTCTGTTATTTTTTACTAGAAGATGTTCAGGTATAAAGCCCTCAGCCCAGCTTGCAGGGCTCATTACCTCCGGGGTCTGAGTCAGCATTACAGGAACGGAGAATCAATCGCAATAATTCTGCACTTAAAAGTGCCTCTGGAAGATCAGATTTCCGAGAGAAATTTCCCGGCAAGCATCGCTCCACAGCTACAGAGGGCAACTGAACACAACCATCTCTTTAGTATGGAAGGAGTGAAGACTGACCCCCGAGAGACCCTGTGCACATGGGCCACTTCAGTTTTTGATTTGCATTTAGTCCATCTTTTCTTTCTAAAAGCAGAAAGAAGACTTCGGCACAATGCCGGGCTTCATATATCTCTGCTTATGAATGTGAATGTTAGCATTATGGGTTTTATTTTATGATTTAAAAATACAACATGTTGTCGTTTTTAATCTGACACTTCATAAAGTGTTGTCATTGGGAAGCAGGATCCACCCTCATTTTGTTTTATAATGTTTGGTAATTCATTCTTAATCTGTCTATTCTGAAAGAAAAAAAAAACTGGCAGGGTTTTACTGTTCCAAATGCCATCCAAAAAGAAAAATGGTGAGTTAACTATTCCCAATGCTATAAAGAAAAAAAAAAAAACTGGTAAGCTTTAACCATTCCAAATGCTATCCAAAAAAAAAAAAAAAGAAAATGGTGGGTTTTAACCATTCCAAATATTACAAAAAATATGAATGGGTGGGTTTTAAACCATTCAAAACCATCCATTAAAAAGGTTAGTTTTAACCAAAGCTATCTATATACAAAGAAACAGTGGATTTTAACAATTACAAATATTAAAATTAAAAAATTGGTAGGTTTTAAATATTCCAGGCGCTAGCAATAAATTTTTTTGTGTTTTAACCATTCCAATTGCTATGGATTGAAAAAGAAAACAAAAAAAAAACAAAAAATAAATAAACGATAGTCTGTAACCATTCCAAATGCTATACAAAATAGATGTGTTGGCTCCATTCACACCTATGCAGTTTGCTTTTGAGTGTTTCTGCAGTGATTTTTGCTGTGCTTTTCGAGTTTTTTTTTTTTTTTTTTTACTGCGAGTTTCCGGTGATTTGCATCCTTTATGCTTTTTTGGAGGGGGAATTTGTTGTAGGGCAGATTAAAAAAAATGCAAAATGTAAATCACGCCAAAGTGGCTGCAACATCACGTTAAAAACGCACTGCATGCTTTTCGGCAGCTTCCCCATTGAAGTCTATTGAACCAAAAACACACAAAAAAGCACCGTTTTGCACTTTAAAAAGGTCCCTGACCCTTTCCAAAAAAGCAGAGGCACAAAAATGCATTGATGTGAATGTGTTCCATAGGAACCCATGTTAAAATATGTCCTGCGTTTCTTTAAAAATCATGAGAAAAAATGCATTGGAGTGAATGGAGCCTGAGCCATTCCAAACACTATCCATAAGAAAAGTGGTGGATGTTCACCATTTCAAATGTTACTCAAAACTGGTGGGATTTAACAATTCTAAAAAAAAATATGACACATAAAAAAAAAAAATCAAAATGCTGTCCATAAAAAATGGCAGCTTTTACCATTCCAATTGCTATTCTTTAAATAATTTTTTGGTTTTAACTATTTCAAAGGCTATTCAAAAAGCAAAAACTATCAGGATAGACCTTTAAAAATGCTATAAAAACTGTCAAGTTCTAACCATTTCAAACACTGTCTATTAAAAAAAAAACTGGTGGGTTTTTAATATTCTAATCTCTATACATAAAATTTCCAAATGCTATCCATAAAAAAATGGTGGGTTTTAACAATTCCAAACTCTACACATAAAAAAATTCAAAATGCTATCCATAAACAATGGTCGGTTGGAACCATTCCAATTGCCGTTAATGAAAAAAATAAAAAAAAAAAACCTGATAGCCTGTAACCATTCCAAATTTTACAAAAGACTGGTGTGATTTAAAAAAAATTACAATACATGAGGGCCAGTTCACACCATAGAAACGCAGTCCGGATGCGCTCCAGATGCTTTTTTGCATGCGCGTATATGATGCGTTCCAGTTTTTTTCTTGGTGCGTTTTTGATACAGTCCATTGCATTTCCCCCCTTTTTTTCCCTTAAAGTGGAGTTCCACCCAAAAAAATAATAATTAATTAATGTGCATGAAATAAATAAAAAAAGAGAGAATTTTTTTTTTTTTTTACTTACCTTTTTATGCCTGTTGCTATGTGGTCTCTCGAAATCTGCCTCCTTCATCACCTCGGCTCCTGACGTCACTTCCCTCGGCGCCTCCACTCGCTACTGCTCCTGGGAGATGTGTGTCATCATTTCCCAGGAGTCAGTGGGCTGCGCCGAGGGCTAGGTTGCCATAACAACGGGGCGGGCACTTCCAACGACGCCGTCCGTTGCAATGGCAACCTGTATACTTTACAGCACCGCTACGGCGCATTACTGCGCATGCGCGAGAACGGGGGGGGGGTGCATGCTGGTCCAGCAGCAGCACCGTATCCCGAAACAGGATGCTTGGGGGCTTCACATGCCCACAAGCAAAATGAGAACAAACAGAACACCAAGATCAAAGTTATTTAAACAGATGAAACCGGACATCGGGGGAGAAATAAAACGTGACGTGAGTGACGTGACGTGAGTGTTAAAACACCTTTTTAAATGCTTTTAAAAAAAAAAAAAAAATATATATATATATATATATATATATATATAAAGTTTGTAGTTGGAACTTCGCTTTAACCTTAAATAAGAACATGGGTGTTCCAGTGCATTTTTGGTGTGTTTAGGTGCGCTCCTGTGCGTTCCCGTGAGTTTTTGATGCTTTTTACAGCGTTCCAGTGCAGGAAAAATGCAACATGTTCTACTTTTTTTCTGGAACTGGAACACACTGGAACTGCAAGCACTGGTGTGAACTATGCCATTGAAAACCATATAACCTACTTTCTATGCGTTTTTGATGCAGAAAAAAAACGCACTGGACTGCATGTGGTGTGAACTAGCCCTAAAAAAAAATTCCAAATGCTATCCATAAACAAGGGCAACTTTTACCCATTCGAAATTGCTATAAAGAAAAAAAAAGCTGATGGACTATAACTATTCTAACTTAAAAAAATAAATAAAAAATAGTGCATTTTAAACATGTCAAATGCTATCCAACTCCCCCACCGCCCATTTTTTTTTTAAGTTTTAACTATTTTATATTCTGTCCATTAAAAAAATAATAAAAAAACTGAATATTCACCATGCTGTCCAAGAGAACCTCACTATCGATACATTTTAATGGACAACCAGTGGAGCCTGGTGGGGACAAGTCTCACAGTCAGAGAAGTAAGGCACTTTGTAAGAAAGTGAAACTCGTTTCAGAGAGGCAGAAAGAAATTTATTTTTTTGGCCAGTAGAAAGTGTAAAAAAAAAATTAAAAGTCAGCAGCTACAAATGCTGTTACTGTTAGTGCACTTACCTGTCCAGGCATCCAGCAGTGTCCTCACCCGAGCCAATTCTTGAATCAGCTCTTGGGTTCTGCCGCCGCCATCTTGGCTAAAGGGAAATCAGCAGTGAAGCCATGCAGCTTCACAGACAGCTTCCTACTGCGCATGCGCAAATCGCGGTACGCTTTCTCAATGGGCCGGCTGTGGGGGGGGGGGGTGAACGAGGAGGGGGCCAAACTTCCTGCTCACTTGACCACGGCAAAATTGAGCTGGAAGTGGGAGCGGGTACCTGTCAAAACCAGGTACCCCCAAAGGGTGCCAAATGTGGCAGCGGAGAGGGGGGAGGAGGAAAAAAGCAGAGCTTTCCCTTTTGGGTGGAGCTGCGCTTTAAGCAGATATTGTGCTTATAAAAATGTAAAAGATTCACTTTAACTTAGTTTTTTTTTATTTTATTTTATTTTTTTTTAATCAGATTCTTTATATTTTATTTTGCCCTTTACAACAATTTAGACACATTGTACAGAATACATCCCCTAGAACATCACAAATACTACATTAAAAATAAAAAAAAAGGACCCCTAACCCCGCCCAACACCTTTGGAGCATAACGTAGTCCAATGGAAGAGCCAGCACAACTGGATAATTCAGCTGTATTCTTTATTGTAAGACCAAGTTAAAAGGACATAATGACGCGTTTCGGCAACAGCCTTGTTCACAGCACCTTTGGAGCATAAAACCTATAGAAAAAAATTTAATAAAAAACAATTAATGCTTACTAAATAGAGTGGACTAAGCATGATCATAGGATATACCTCTTATTGAAAAAAATATATAATAATAATAAAAAAAAAAAAATATATATATATATATATATATATACACACACACACACACACATAAACAAAATCAGATATATCCATATAGATCAATGCTTATTTGTGCAGATTGATCTATACCACTACTGAAGATATAGGAGTTGATTTACTTATTACTTGTTTAAAGAGGAAGTAAACCCTGATGGGTGTTACTTCCTCTTTGTTTCCCTGCAAAGGTAAAGCATAATGGGCTACTATGCACCCCTGGTTTAGGAGATATTCACTTTGCATGCAGCCGCTGACGTCAGCGGCGCATGCGCTGTGAAGGTCCGGCAGACGCTGCCGGGCCTTGCCGGAAAGAAGGGAATGACGACATCCCGGCTCCGGCCACTCACAGCACTGGACCCGCGAACCCGGAAGACACGCCGAGGGGAAATGTCAGCTCTCTCGGCGTGGACTATGGAACAGCTGCCGACGCCTTGTTCTAAGGTAAGTATTTTATAATGAGCTAGTATGCGGTGCATACTAGCTCATTAGGCCTTTTGCCTTACAGGTTTTTAAAAAAAATGTGTGTGGGTATACAACCGCTTTAAAGTAATGCAGTGCCGTATTGCAAAAAAAATGGCCTGGTTGATGAAGGGGGGTAAATCTTCCGGAGGTGAACTGGTTAGGAAGTGACATCTTTCCTTCTAATGAAACATTGTTGCAGATTGTTCTCTTTATTTACGGATCGGACTTTCAGTATTTACGGATCAGACTTTCAGCCGATCGTGTGAAGGAAGACGGTCCTCTGATCTGATGTCACGGCAGAATGAATCACTCTCATTGACTGACGGCTGAGAAAAACAAGTCCTGAAGACATCAGTTTAATTATACATCTGTCAGGACCCATGGGCCCCGGAGCCCTTATCTCGCTCCCTTCTACCAAGGACAGGGGAATGTCCCTCTAACAGATGCTGAGGCTACATGTGCTCTCCATGGTCTAGCTGGTGGATTGCAGTTCAGATGGCGGTTTTGCTGTACAAGTCATGTTTCTAATCTTCCAGCTCCTAGGTTTTCATGTAGGCTTCTGCACATAGACAGACCGGGGTGGATTTAACGGAACTGAATTCCGCTCAAGCTTGTGTTGCCTACACACATTCACACCAAATTCCGACCGCCAAGAACGCGGTGACGTACAACACTATGACGAGCGGCAAAAATTAAGTTCAATGCTTCCGAGCATGCGTTAAATTGTTTCCGAGCGTGCGTCGGAATTTTGCGTGTCCGAATTGCCACAGACGATCAGAATTTCCGATAGAAACCTTTTCCGTCTGAAAAATTGAGAACATGCTCTGAATCTTTTGCTGGCCGAAATTCCACCAGCAAAAGTCTGATCCTACACACGGTCACATTTTCCGATGAAAAGCTCTTATCGGTCTTTTGCTGGCCGAATTTCCGATCGTGTGTCCGCGGCATAAATGTATCACTGCCCAGCTCTACATCTCATGTCTAACATGCAGCTTATTATTATTGAAGCACACAAGCTGAGGACACACGATGGCCCGGCACTCTACATACTGCAGTCTCATTGTTTTGCTCTTTGTGTTTGCAGAGTGGGTAGCTCTGCCTGTGAGCGTTCACATATCACAAAGCAGAATCTATACCATGACATTAGAGAGGGTGAAGGTCTTCCCGGCTCCGTAAGTCACACAAAGGATTGAATTGGCCGCCGCTTCGCCTCCTGGTCCTTTGTCTTGGTGTCCTCTGTGACCTTGCACCTTCGTGCCGCAGTCTAGAGCTGTTATAGGAGTCATTAAAGTGCGTTATCAGCTATCACGATCGCAGGGCGACCTTTATTCAACGCTGAGCATCTCACCCGTACGCGTGAGAGGCGGCGGCGATGAAATGAAGCCTCCGGTGGCTTGTAATCCTGCCCCTGAATTTTAATATGTCCTTGGCTAAATCATTATTTTATCAGAGCTAAATAAGCATAGTTGGAGAGTCCCTCTCAGTGATAGAATGTGACAGGGGCATGCTGTTTAAAAATAAATGTCATCTATATATCATCCAGGCACAGCCAGATCATGTAGGAGCCCTCTCCGTATATTATCCTTTATGGCCCTCCGCTGTGTATATCGTAGGATGGTGTAATGATACAAAGGATGGTTTTTGTATATATTTTCTTTCTTTATTATGCTTAAAAAATTTGATTTTAACATTTTTGTATTCTTCTTTTGAGCCCACAAGTGGAGCATGGGGCTTCTGTTCCAGCCTCTCATTTTTCTGTGTAAAGCCTGTTGTGTACAGAACTCAATAGCTCAAATTGAAATTTATAAAACAAATAATGAATCATGAAGGCAGTGACGCCTCCCTTATTGGCCAGCTGTGTGACGAGGTAAACCATATAAGCCACGGCCTTCAATAGGTTACTGTGTGCATTCCTATCACATTAGATTGCATTTCACAACCTTTTTCCAGTTACCGCACCCTTTAAAATTATGCAAAATCTTTTGAAATTTAAAAAACTCAAATGCTTCTTATTAAATGGGAAACCTGAGCCCAGGATGATGCACATGACCACCTTGATGAAATTAACTTCACATCAAAAGCCCCCCTCGTGTCAAAAGTCTTCCCCCAATCATGTCAGAGCCCCCCTTCATGTTAGAGACTTCCCATCACGTTAGTGGCCCCCTCATTATATGAGTGCCCCGTCATCACTTTAGAGCTCCCCATCACATTGTAGCCCCTTCCATCATATCAGAGGCCCCCCTCACCATATCAGTGGCCTCTCTGTCACTTCAGAGCTCCCCGTCACGTCAGAGGCCCCCCCTCATCATATTAGTTGCCTCTCCATCACTTCAGAGCTCCCCATCACATCAGAGACACCCCTCCCATCATATCAGTGGCCTCTCCATTACTTCAGAGCTCCCTATCACATCAGCGGCCCCCCTCATTATATCAGTGCCCTCCATCACTTTAGAGCTCCCTATCACATTGTAGCCCCTTCCATCCTTTCAGAGGCCCCACTCACCATATCAGTGGCCTCTCTGTCACTTCAGAGCTCCCCATCACATCTGAGACCCCCCCTCATCATATCAGTGGCTTCTCCATCACTTCAGATCTCCCCCTTATCATATTAGTGGCTTCTCCATCACATCAGAGGCCCCCCATCATCATATCAGTGGTCCCCCCATCACTTCAGACCTCCCTATCACATTGTAGCTCCCCATCAAACCAGAGCCCCCCCCCCCATATCATATCAGTGGTCCCCCATCACTACAGAGCTCCCTATCACATTGTAGCCCCCCATCACATCAGATGCCCCCCTCGTCATATCAGTGGTCCCCCCATCACTTCAGAGCTTCCCAGCACATTGTAGCCCCATCACATCAGATGCCCCCCTCGTCATATCAGTGGTCCCCCATCACTTCAGAGCTCCCCATCACATTGTAGCCCCCCATCACATCAGAGGTCCCCTTCACATCAGAGTCCCTGACAATCATATCAGAGCCTCCACATCACACCATCACATCAGATGTCTCCCATCACATCAGAGTCAGAGTCCTCTCTATACATCAGAGTCCCCCCCATCACATCAGTTTCCCCCTTCACAGAGTCTTTTATCACACCAGAATCACCCCATCAGAGAGCCCCCCCATCACAAAGTCCCCTCTTCACATCAGAGCTCTGCCATTTGGCTCCACCAGTAGTGGAGCAGATCTGGAGGATCCAGATTTTCATCCTTTCCTGAATGCTGTTCAGAGTCATGGATCAACATTATGCGTTGCCAGGGTGCAGGCAGTCTGGCCAGCAACACCATAGCAATGAATGATACTGTGTGTACTGCCCTAGAGAGTGTCACTGGTTGTTATGGTGCTGGTGACCAGCCCGCCCGAACAGTGGCAACTCATGACCCTGATCCAGGGCAAACTGAGTCCCATGCTTGCAGCACCCAGGTTGCTGTTGCACCCCAGTTGAGAAACACTGCTTTAGATAATCTATAGTGTAAATACTGATTGCATATTGTTAAAACAGATAAAAGTTCATAGGATTATTATAAGCCACCCCCCCCCCCCCAGTTTAAACAAAGAAGCCCTAAAGCAGTACTACATGCTCCAGCACTCCATTGCTCATCCTCCTCTGGTCCTGGTCACTAGTCCTCTTTCAAGCTGAATGATGCTGTACTAGACTACCTGGGTGTCAAAAACACTCCCCTAGGGGGAGCATCACGAAGTTGCCCTAGACTCAAAGTAGAGTGATTAGAAGAGAGTATAAAAACTAGAGTCACGTGAACGGACTGTTCCAGCAAGGTTTAATCACAAAGAAAAGTTAAAAATGAATACTCACAAAAGTATAAAAATCACACCTATATATGGAGGCCAGCTGAGGAAGAGGAAGGTCCCTCAAAACGCATCCTGTGACCCTGGAATCCAGGTGGACATTACCACCCATTGGCCACTGACACCGGGAAGAAGGAAGCCACAGCATCACACATGCTTACTGGACTGTCATAGCCATTTCCCCATTAACAGCCAGTTTCACAGAGATCCAGACTTTGTGCCTGTAGCAGCTGCACCCTTTTAGGACTCTGCCTCCACCACAGGCTTACACTCTCCCGTGGACTCCCATATATATATGTATGTGTGTTTTTTTATACTTTTACTTGTAATTTAACCTTCTTGGATCTTATTACACCAAAGTGGTCGCGTTGTCTCACTCCCTTCCCCTCTCTTAGAATAGCACCAGTTTTGCAGCTCCCGATGTACACATGATGATGTCTGTGACGGATTCAGGACACCCTGTTGGGTATTTCCAACAAGAAGCTGCTTCCCAAGTCCTGGAACATGAGACCAATGGATCTGGCTATAGAAACCCCAAAAAACAGACGACAACAGTCTTGGAGTACACCAGAAAATTAACACTTTATTTTTAGAAACATACTGAATTTATACAGCAAACCATCAGATAAGGGCTACTCCCATTATCTCAGACAAAGGTCACCTTACACAGTAGAGCTAGTCCTATTATCATAAAAATGACCTCCTGAATATGAAGCCACAAGCAATTAGTGACCAGCTCTGGATAACTGAAGAACACATTATAACACAGAGTTATCCAGGCCATGGTTCTCCTGCAAGTCTTGACAATGCCTTTTGACACACTGACTTGCGAAGGTCGGTGCTCCCTGTGTCTGTGTGTGCAGCCTTGTGCTGCCATCTATTGGCGTGTTACATAACTAGCCTCTAAACCAGGGATATGCAATTAGTGGACCTCCAGCTGTTGCAAAACTACAAGTCCCATCATGCCTCTGCCTCTGGGTGTCATGCTTGTGGCTGTCAGATTCTTTCTATGCCTCATGGGACTTGTAGTTCTGCAACAGCTGGAGGTCCGCTAATTGCATATCCCTGCTCTAAACTTTTTGATACCACCTCGTATGCCTGAACTCTGGGAGCCATGTATAAACCTTTATCACCTTCCCACAGGGATAGAAAAGAATTAGGTAAAATGTTCATATCTTCTAATAGTAGCACTCTTTGGACCTCCTAAGGCAGTGATGTCGAACCTTGGCACCCCAGATGTTTTGGTACTACATTTCCCATGATG
The DNA here is from genome assembly GCA_028564925.1 of Lithobates sylvaticus. NCBI lineage: Eukaryota > Metazoa > Chordata > Amphibia > Anura > Ranidae > Lithobates > Lithobates sylvaticus. Next base: position 65,375,836 of record CM053038.1, read on the forward strand.
CTCATGTACTCTGCAGTGTGGTTGAGCATCATGGGAAATGTAGTTTCAAAACATCTGGGATACCAAGGTTCGCCATCACTGTCCTAAGGTGTATGACTTCATTAAAACAGAATTGTTTGCCTTAAATAGGGGGGGGTGGGATTAATCAAGTTTAGGGTGGGGCTTAAGAACATTTCTGATTACGCTTGGTATTTCGGGGTCACATCCAGACCACGTTTTCTTTCTTGAGTCTAGACTATACTGTGTTTCACTTCAAAAATCCCAGGTGCTCCTCGCAGTCCGGCGTTTGCCTGGAATCTGATGACACGCATTGTCTTCCTGGCTTGTGGGAAAGTAAAATAGGAAACTATCGATCTCGCTAATGGAATGGATACACTATGAGGAAGTCATATGATTACCAAGTAGAAACAGAATCTGAGGACAATTTCCTCCTCGCTCACTTCTCGCCTGCAGAGATCACGCTTACTACAATTAACCCCTTCAGAGCCAGCGGCAGGATACACTCATTCTCTAGGTGAGGTCCTGATACTACAATATCTTCAGGGTAAGGTCTCCAGGACAAAACCCAACGTAGTACTAGAGTAGAGGACAAGAATCTGCTCAGGAACAGGAACTGTAAAGGATCATTTTGGTCTGCTTTTATCTATGGAGAGAGAAGGGAAGAAGGAAAGACAAAGGAGGAGGGGAGAGAAAAGCTGGCCATACAGTACAATAGTAGATTATGGAACAAATGTTCATGCAAAAATGTTTAGAAGAAAATTCCTATTACATTTGATGAATGTCTTATGAAAGTATTTCAAAATGTAATATGCTCTTAACATTCAATTTTGGAATGAATGGACTTTGCCGAATGGAAACCACATTCACTGTTAGAAATGTATTAGTTGGAGAAGAAAAAGTCATCCTGCTCCTTTGAATTTACTTGTCTCTATGGTCAAAAACAAACCGATTTGACCCCACTACTGATTACACAATGAAACAAATGTTCTAAAAAGTAAAAATTTCAACCAAAGTTTAATAGTGTAGGGCCAGCTTTAGAGGGAAAGTAGAGGTGCAAAATGGAAAGAGAGGGAAAGGAATGTAAGGGATGGAAGGTAAAGGAAAAGAAGGGGAAAGTAAAGAAAGGAAGGAAGGAATGGAAGGGAAAAGAAAAGAGATGGTGAGGGATAGTGATAGGAAGAAAGAAAAGAAACCAAAGGGAAAGCAAGGGAGAGAGGAAGGAAACATGAAATGAAGAGAGGAAATAAAAAAGGAAAGAAGGGAAAGGAAAGGTGAAAGACGAGAGGATGGAAAGAAAAGAGGGGGTGGAAAAGAAGATAGGTAAAAGGGAAGGAAAGAAAAGTAAAAAGGAAAGAAAAGGGAAGAAGAAAGGAAATGAATGTGGGTGAGAAAGGGGAGGAAAAAGTAGGGAATGGCAAAGGTAAAGCATAAGACCTGATAGGAAGGTTGGATATAGAAAAGAATAATGCCGCATACACACGGTCAGAATTCTAGTCGGAAAAAGCTCTGATGGTTTTCCCGTCGGAATTTCGACGGAATTTCACACAAACTGTCTTGCCTACACACGGTCACACCAAATTCCGACGGTCAATAACACCACGCCTTAAAAAACGTTCGACTGCACTATAAAAGGGAAGTTTAATGCTTCCGAGCATGCGTCAGAATTTTGCATGTCGGAATTGCATACACACGATCGGAAAATCCGATAGAAAGGTTTTCCGTCGGAAAAATTAAGAACAGGTTCTCAATCCAAAGTCCGTCGGAAATTCCGACAGAAAAAGACCGATGGGCACACGGTCAGAAAATCCGATGAAGAGCTCCCATCGGACTGTTTCCATCGGAAATTCCGACCGTGTGTACGCGGCATAAGGGTAAAGGGAAGGAAATGAAAGAGAAAAAAAACGGCAAGAATGAAGGAAAAAAAAGGGAAAGGGGAAAAAAAAGGAAAGGAGGGGTATATTTTTACTGTTCAATCTTTTTATCATTTTTTTTTACTGTTCAATCTTTTTATCATTTTTTTTTACTGTTCAATCTTTTTAACGTTTTTTGCGTATTAAGGTACAGAAACAATAAAGGCTTGAAGGCAAATATAAGGTCACAAAACATTAAGATCAAAAGTAGTGTAAATAGTACAATTATCAGCTTATTCAGTGGCTGTACTGCATCAGCTTACAAATATAGTAGATCGAGAATATAACAAGTTTAAAGCGGAGGTCTGCCGATTTTATTTTTTTATTTTTTTAAAGTCAGCTACAAATACTGCAGCTGCTGACTTTTAAAATAAGGACACTTACCTGTCCAGGGCGCCCACGATCTATCTCTCGGCTGTCGGGTGCTGCCACCGCCATCTTCGGTAAGGGAAACCCTACTGCGCATGCGCGACTCGCACTGCGCTATCCCACTGGTCCCTGCTGTGTTCTGGGACCTGTGTGTCTCCCAGAAGACAGCGGGGGCAGAGAAGGTGCCGGAAGTGGCGTAGATATCCGCGGGTGGCTTGGGTATCTATGCCCGGAATTGGGAGCAAATACCTGGATTAGACAGGTATATGCTCCCCCTCCGCCCTAAAAGGCCAAATGTGACACTGAAGGGGGGGGGGGGGGGGGGACCGGAAAAAGCAGAAGTTCAACTTTTGTGTGGAACTCCGCTTTAATCAGAGAACAAAAGTGGGGAGGAAAGCAGGAGATGAATAGCAAATTAAAGAAAGAGGTGTGACATAGGAGTAAGTGGAGGAAGTGGGGCCAATGGAATAGCAACATCAGGCCTGCACCCTTTCCTTTCCCTTCTTTTCCTTTCCCTTCCTTTCCTTTCCCTTCCTTTCCTTTCCCTTCCTTTCCTTTCCCTTCTTTTCCTTTCTTCTTTTCCCTTTTTCCTTTCACCTTTTTCGTTTCCTTTCAATTTTTCTGTTTCCCCTTTCCCTTCCTTGTTCCTTTTTCCTTTCCCTTTTCTTTTCCATTTCTCCTTTTCCTTCCTTTTCCTTTTCATTTCCATTCCCTCTTCCTTTCCTTTCTCTTCCCTTTCCCTTTTTTTTTTGCTTTTCCCTCTCCCTTTCCCTAATAAGAAGTCAGGAGATCTTGATCAAAGGGGTTTACCATCAGGCTTAGATCCTAGATTTGGCCTCTTTCAGGAAGATTGTAGATGTTCTCCAGGCTTTAGCAATGGTCTGGCTGCTGTAAAGACGTGTACTATCAGTTTAATGCCTTGTTTAACAATGCCTGGGGGTTTTAGATTTAGGAGGTCATACTGGGCCAACAAAAGGGACTCACCTAGTTCTTAAATCATTTGTAAAACATCTTTCAAGAGTTTGTGTTCTGCTGGAAAGGTCCACCCCATGGGAAAAAAAAAGTTCCAACTTGTCCGCACCCCTGAATACACAATAGGTGGAGTAATCTGAAACATGAGCAATTTTAGTTGTGACTAGGTACCATCTTGTCATAACCAACCGCTAATATATTAGTTGAGCAGGATTTTAATTTAATAGTCTAAAGCCCCGTACACACAATCGGATTTTCCGACGGGAAATGTTGGATGTCAGGCTGTTGGCGGAAAGTCCGACCGTGTGTACGTTCCATTGGACAATTGTTGTCGGACTTTCCGCCAACAAATGTTGGCTAGCATGTTCTCGAATTTTCAGACTTTCCAATCGTTAGTACACAAGTCCGTTGGACAAAAGTCCAAAGTACAAACACGCATGCTTGGAATCAAGGACGAGCCGGATGCGCTCGGTCTTGTAAAACTAGTGTTCGTAATGGAGATATCACATACGTCTTGTATGTCACTACGTTCTTAATTGTTGCCCAACATTTGTGTGACCGTGTGTATGCAAGACAAGTTGGAGCCAACAACCTTCGAACGAAATTCCACGGTTTTGTTGTCGGAAAGTCCGATCGTGTGTATGCGGAATTACATATTTGACTCCAATCATGTATATCAGGGGAAGCTCACATCCTGTCCAACCATCACTATTGAGCTCCATTAGCCTAAAATGGCACCTAAGAGGGAGCTGAAAGTTGTTGTTTCTCTGTGGAGCTCTGATCCCTTCAACTAAAGAAATGAGAAATGTGCTGCTGTCAAGGAACTCTAAATGATTGCATTATGAAAAGGTTTGTAATATTTGCTGGTATTTGGCAGCTCACACAGAATGTGGGGAAGGGTTATTATGGGGATTGGTGTCTTGTTCTCTGGATTATTGAATGGACATTGATTTGGATATAAGTCAAAGAGGAACATGAAATGTCTTTCCCTGGTGTTATGGAGCACATTTGGCGTCAAGGACAATGTTCCCATCTCGGCTCTTACTGTAATTTAATGAAACAGTAATAAAGGATCAGATTAATGCTGCCTGTATGACGGAGGACGGAGACACAAAGAAATGCATTAACCATTTTTGTTTTGTAGACTAAGTCTGTTAAAAGGCTGCCATTTTGTCCATATATTTTCACTGTAACATTAATATACTTAATTTTTTCAACTTTACTATGCATGTCTAAACCTTCCTCCATCCGATGTTGAAGGGAACCAATCATGATGTGTCTTTCATCATTAACCACTTGAAACCCAGGCTTATGCCCCGTACACACGGTCGGAAATTCCGACCACAAAATCCGTCTGATTTTTTCCGACGGATTTTGTCCGACACTGGTGTTGCATACACACGGTCGGACAAAGTTGTCGGAAAATCCGATCATTCTGAACGTGGTGACGTTCGTTGCCTACGACGGAACTACGTAGAGGCTAGTAGCCAATAGCTTTGGTCTCATAATTTGACCTGAGCATGCGTGGCACTTTGTCCGTCGGAATTCTCTACACGCGATCGGAAAAAGTCCGATCGGATTTTGTTGTCGGAAAATTTGAGATCCTGCTCTCAAATTTTTTTCCGACGGAAAACGCCCGATGGAGCCCACACACAGGCGGATTTTCCGACAACATGGTCCGATCTGACATTTTCCGTCCGAATTTCCGACCATGTGTACGGGGCATTATTCTGACACTTCTCTCCTATGTGTAAAAATCAGTATTCTGTTGCTAGAAATTTACTTAGAACCCCCAAACATTATATACCGGTATATACTCTCACCGGCCACTTTATTAGGTACACCTGTTCAATTGCTTGGTAACACAAATTGCTAATCAGCCAATCACATGGCAGCAACTCAATGCATTTAGGCATCTAGATGTGATGAAGACGACTTGCTGAAGTTCAAACCGAGTATCAGAATGGGGAAGAAAGGGGATTTAGGTGACTTTGAACGTGGCATGGTTGTTGGTGCCAGATGGGCTGGTCTGAGTATTTCAAAAACTTCTGATTTACTGGGGTTTTTATGCACAACCATCTCTCAGGTTTACAGAGAAAGGTGGGGAAAAGAGAAATAATCCAGTGAGCGGCAGTTGTGTGGAGAAAAATGCCTTGTTGATGTCAGAGGTCAGAGGGGAATGGGCAGACTGGTTCCAGAGGTCAGAGGGGAATGGGCAGACTGGTTCCAGAGGTCAGAGGGGAATGGGCAGACTGGTTCCAGAGGTCGGAGGGGAATGGGCAGACTGGTTCCAGAGGTCAGAGGGGAATGGGCAGACTGGTTCCAGAGGTCATAGGGGAATGGGCAGACTGGTTCCAGAGGTCGGAGGGGAATGGGCAGACTGGTTCCAGAGGTCATAGGGGAATGGGCAGACTGGTTCCAGAGGTCAGAGGGGAATGGACAGACTGGTTCCAGAGGTCAGAGGGGAATGGGCAGACTGGTTCCAGAGGTCAGAGGGGAATGGGCAGACTGGTTCCAGAGGTCAGAGGGGAATGGTCCGACTGGTTCCAGAGGTCAGAGGGGAATGGGCAGACTGGTTTCAGTGGTCAGAGGGGAATGGGCAGACTGGTTCCAGAGGTCAGAGGGGAATGGGCAGACTGGTTCCAGTGGTCAGAGGGGAATGGGCAGACTGGTTCCAGAGGTCAGAGGGGAATGGGCAGACTGGTTCCAGAGGTCGGAGGGGAATGAGCAAACTGGTTCCCGAGGTCGGAGGGGAATGGGCAGACTGGTTCCAGAGGTCAGAGGGGAATAGGCAGACTGGTTCCAGAGGTCAGAGGGGAATGGGCAGACTGGTTCCAGAGGTCAGAGGGGAATGGGCAGACTGGTTCCAGAGGTCAGAGGGGAATGGGCAGACTGGTTCCAGAGGTCAGAGGGGAATGGGCAGACTGGTTCCAGTGGTCAGAGGGGAATGGGCAGACTGGTTCCAGAGGTCAGAGGGGAATGGGCAGACTGGTTCCAGAGGTCAGAGGGGAATGGGCAGACTGGTTTTTAGTGGTCAGAGGGGAATGGGCAGACTGGTTTCAGTGGTCAGAGGGGAATGGGCAAATGGGCAGACTGGTTCCAGAGGTCAGAGGGGAATGGGCAGACTGGTTCCAGATGATAGAAAGGCAACAGTAATTCAAATAACCTCTCGTTACAACCAAGGTATGCAGAATAGAATAATAGGGGGGAGTTTGGGACTTTAAATGAAGCACACAGTGTGTGCCTCCATCCCTGGTTCAGGTATGAGAAAAAGAAAGGTGGGACTGTAAATGAGGCTATTGATTTGTGGGGGTGAGATAATTAGAAAATATATTTAATTGGCATATTGAGTTTGACAATACATAACAATGATGCACATAGTAGAAAAGGTTTATTATGTATACACACACATACATGGTGTTGACCTCATGAATACATTACATATACATATCAAAGGGACGGCATATAAAATTGACAAGAGATTTAATATGGATAAAATGAATTATTGAAAATTCATATATGTACACGTCATCTAAATGGCACTATTCAGTGTAATCGATGGTAAGAAAAACCGTATAATCATTTGGTTGTAGATAATGAGTCCAAGTAGGGTCCTATCAGTAGGCATGAGAATGCATCCTAAAAGTCTGACGCGTTTCGTGGATAATACCACTCTTCAGGGGCAGATGCATGCAACTCTTTAAAAGACAACAAAACATGAGTAGACCAGTATGATCAAACGTTATACCCCTCAATGGGGAGGATATGTACAAGAGAAAAGGGAGAGAGTTACTCATCCCTCTGAGTACTTACATCATAAGTCTGGAAAATGGGGGACGAAGAATCAGAGGCTGCCCCAATTGTCCAATTGTCTGTACCAGGAGCTGTGGAAAGGAGCCCACAGGAAAGGGACCGGGTGCACAAAACTTCAGCCCCAAGGAAAATGAAAGGCAGAAATCCAGGTAGTGGTATGAGTGGGCTTCATGTCTAAAAATATATATATATATATATTGGGTGCACTTCTTCTTTTCACATTCACTTGGCAGCACAAAAAGGAAGGCAATCTTTTGGAGGCTTATCCTGGAATTGACTTTATCACAGCATCCTTTGTTGCCTGAGCAGCTTTACACACAGATAGCCACTAGAGGGAGAAAATATAATGCAATCTTTTGGTGGCTTATCCTCAAATTGACTTTATCACAGCATCCCCTGTTACCTGAGCAGCTTTACACACATATAGCCACTCGAGGGAGCAAATACAATGCAAACTTTTGGTGGCTTATCCTGGAATTTACTTTATCACGGCATCCTGTGTTGCCTGTGCAGCTTTACACGCAGATAGCCACTAAAGGGGGTAACTACTAATCTGGGAACCACTATGGAACCATGGGCTGCCATGAACTCGAGTATATGGAACACAAAATAACAACATGAAAGTCACATCAAAATCTTCCTCTAGGTCATTGTTCGCATTGAAACTGGAAATGTGTAGGCGCTGAGAGAAGAAGGAAGGCATGTGTGATAGAAGAGACACTGTCCCCAGACAGATAGTCAATGTCTGATGGATAGAATGTCGGATGGTGGGATCTGAATGATGCTTTGGTGTTTGTATTCGGCATTTTTCATCTTGACAATTTCCTAGTCTAACGATCGCATGGAACAAGTCGCAGAAACACCTTTGCAGCTGAAATTATTTGTTTCCAGTGTGATCAGAGCTAAAATATTCTGATCCTGAAGGGTAATAAAATGATATACAGTGGGTATAGAAAAGAATCACCCCCTTTAAAAGAATCACATTTTGTTGCTTTGCAGCCTAAAATGAAGAACACCAACAGGTCAGAAGAAAAAAATCATAAAACTGAATCACTGAGTTGGAAAAAGGATTACCCCCCCCCCCCCCCCCCGCCTCCTAAAAATGACTTGTAAACTCAATCAGGTGTAGCTAATGACCTTCTCAATGGCACACAAGGCCATTTGACTTTGAACTGTGATCGGCTGTGGTCATTTTGATTAGCGCAGCATGAGAAGAGCTTTCCTGGAGCACTTCGGTCCCTGGTAGCGCAACTGAAGCAAACAATCAACTACAGGTGGCAAGGCACTGTCACCTGGATCTCCAGGATAAAGTTATGGACAGGCACAAGTCAGGAGATGGATACAAAAAAATTTCAAAGGCTTTATCAATGCCTAGAAGCACATTGCAGTCTATTATTAAGAAGTGGAAGGTATTGGATACAACACAGACCCTCCCTGGATCAGGACGTCTCTCCAAACTGGATGAAAGAGTCAGGAGGAAACAGATCAAAGAGGCCACCAAGAGGCCTACAGCATCTCTGAAGACGCTGCAAGAATTTATAACAAAGAGTGGTCATTGTGTGTCATGTGACAACAAGATCATAAATTCTCCACAAATTTGGCTTGTATGGGAGGGGTGCAAGAAAAAAGCCATTCCTCATGAAAGGCCACATGCAGTCACCACTGAGCTTTGCCAAAATGCACGTTGAAGATTCAGAGGCCTCATGGAAAAAGGTGTTCTGGTCAGATGAGACTAAAATGTAATGATTTGGCCTCAGCACCAAACGATATGTCTGGTGGAAATCCAGTACAGCTCACCATCCAAATAACACCACTCCTACAGTAAAGCATGGAGGTGGTAATTTTCTGGTATGGGGGGGGTAATATCCTGTTTTGGGGGGATAATTTCCTGTTATGGGGGTGTTTCTCTGCAGCAGGGACTGGAGCCCTTGTCAGGATAGAAGGACATATGGGTGGGACAAAATACCATCAAATTCTGCTGCCCTCTGCCAGAAAGTTGTCAATGGGAAGAAGGTTTACCTTCCAACATGACAATGACCCAAAGCACACAGCAAGAATGAGCTCACAGTGGTTGGAGCAGAAAAAGGTGAATGTCCACAAACAGTCACCATCAAATATAAATGAACTTGAGCACTTCTGCAAAGAAGAGTGGTGCAAATATTGCAAAGTCTAGATGTGCAAACTTAGTAAAGACAAATCCCAACAGACTAAAGGTTGGAATAAAAGCAAAAGGTGGTTAAACAAAATACTGACACAATGGGGGGTGATCCTTTTTTCAACTCAGGGATTCTGTTTTTACATTTTTTATATATTTTTTCTGACAGGTTGGTGTTATCTTTCACTTGGATGTTATAAGTTGCAGCTGGATAAAACAAAAACTGTTTCTGTCTTCATTTTAGGCTGCAAAGCAACAAAATGTGATTATTTTAAAGTGGTTGTAAACAATTTCAAACCACTTTGACCTACCGGTAAGCCTAGATTAAGGCTTACCTGTAGGTCCAAGAAATATCTCCTAAATCTAAGCCACTTCCTTACTCCCCATCCATACTGTTGCCGTTGCTCTGGTATCCACCCTCTGGCTGGTACTGGCACAGGTGCTTTCCTTCATCTGTTGCAATCACTTCTCATTTTCACACTTTTCTCTGAACACACTGCTGCTCTCCTTCAGAGAGGTGACCAACTTCTCCTGCTTTTTCAATGCCTCTTCCAGAGACTTCAGCTTGGAGACTTCCCTCTTACTGTTTCCAGACTTACTATGCAGGGATTTATTTTTCCTGAGATCTTCTTTCATGACAGAAAGTTTCTGTTCCTCCTTAGCAATGCAGCAAAGTCTGCTCACCCCTTTATCCTGGAAGACTTGTAAGGACTCCTATTGCATAGGAACAGGCCCAGGATCCATTGCAGCTTGAGCACATGGAGTAGGCCTCAGTGCCTCTGGAGAGCCTCCACATTCGTCTTCCCCAACATGGTTCATGCTTGCCTGGGAAAGGCCTGCATGAGGGTCCTCAGGCTTGCTGCTTCTCTCAGCTGAGATCACAGCAGAGTGAGCCAACAGCACCCTGCAGAACAGCACCACCTGGTGGAGAAGCTCCTCTGGTACAGAGACTGATGTGACTGGCTCAGTATTCTCTGTACAGTACAGGACTGTCGTATATGTCAGAGCTTTATAAATGTGAATATACAGTATATAATAATAATAGTGTGTTACTGTAGTGGGTCATTAAAGTGTAAGCTCCTGTGGTGCAGAGACTGTTTGGCCTTGTTTGGCCTTGTTGCTACAGTTTGGCCTTGTTGCACTTTTCTATTCTACCACTAGGCAGCCGTGCAAGGTCAGGTTATGTGTATATGGGGTATCTCAGCCGGGGTTTTCTTGAATCCCTTGGCCTGCTGGGAGAGCCTATATATTCGGGTGAGGTCTGTGTTCTGTGCCACCTGGATGGCTGTCTGGGTGGACATGTGTTGTACTGCCCGGGCTGCTAGATTGGGCCTATCCCGGGCACATCTGGCTGCTAGGCTGTCTGAGGGCCTATCTGGAAGCAAGAGAGAGCAACGCAGGGTTGGGATTGCAGCTTGCAGTCCAACCAAACTAACGGTCCTGTCGGCCGGAGAACCCGACGTGGTCGGAGGTAGAGGGGAAGCTATCGCCACTAGGGGACCAACCACCTTATTACCAGGGACCACAGTGAGTAACTGAAGCAAGTACTGGATCAGTATCAGTGCGGCTGGTGCTCAAAATTTTTGGGGGGGCGCAAACAAACAGCCTCACTGTGCCATCAAACGCTGCCACTGTGCCCATTAAATGCTGCCACTGTGCCCATCAAACGCTGCCACTGTGCCCATCAAACGCTGCCACTGTGCCCCTCAAACGCTGCCACTGTGCCCCTCAAACGCTGCCACTGTGCCCCTCAAGTGCTGCCCCTGTGCCCCTCAAGTGCTGCCAGAGTGCCCCTCAAGTGCTGCCAGAGTGCCCCTCAAGTGCTGCCAGAGTGCCCCTCAAGTGCTGCCAGAGTGCCCCTTTATGTGCTGCCAGAGTGCCCCTTTATGTGCTGCCAGAGTGCCCCTTTATGTGCTGCCAGAGTGCCCCTCCAAGTGCTGCCAGAGTGCCCCTTTAAGTGCTGCCAGAGTGCCCCTTTAAGTGCCCCTCCAAGTGCTGCCACTGTGCCCCCTGCCTGCCCTCTGCACTTACCTTGTCTCGATGTGCAGCTGGTGACGGCGTCAGGCGGCGAGCGGTGTCTCATCATCCGAGGTCTTCTTCTCCCGCGCTCCTCCTGTCTTCTGCTATCGTCCGTCCGAGGTCTTCTTCTCCCGCGCCTGTCTTTTGCTATGATTGGACGCCTAGCGTCCAATCACAGCGCCTGTGACTTCAGCCAATCAGGTTACAGGTAACAGACCTGGCAACCTGATTGGCTGAGAGGCGGGTCTGTGTTAGGGAAGCGATGTATTCGCTTCTCTAACACAATACTGTGTAATCAGCGAACGCACAGCCGTGCGCCCGCTGTTTACACTTAGGGAAGCCTATTAGAGCACACCGCTCTAATAGGGTCCCCTATTAGAGCTTACAGCTCTAATAGGGGCGCTTCCCGCAACACCCCCCCCCACTGTAATTCAGATGCCCGGCGCCCGATCAGGGGCCGGACACCTGAATAGGGGGCGGCAGAGGTGACAATAGATAGATTCATGCAATGCATGAATCTATCTATTGGTGATAGAGCGGTGCATACTGCAGTGCACTGTGCCCGGCGCCCTTAAAGGGACATGTTTAAATAAAAAATTTTTTTTTTTTTTTGAACGTTTTTTTTTTTTTTTTTTTTTTTTTTTTTTAAAATGAAGGGGGGGGGGGGGGGGGGGGCGCCCGGGCGCCCCCTATGGACGGGCCGCCACTGATCAGTATTCTCACCAACCGGGGACGGTGAAGAAGCACCGAAACTTCAGTGGGTATCAAGTCAGGGACTCAGGCAGCGGAGGTGATGCTTGCAGAGCAGCCTTGTGTGTCAAGCCAGGGATCAAGCAGGCCAGCGTGGGTGAAGCTTGAGCGGTATCTAGAGTGCCAAGCTAGAGACCCAGCAGAGAGGCAGGGGTGACGCTTGAGGAAGATACCATCGTGAAGATTGGAGGAGCTCAAGG
>CM053038.1:65393023-65428023 GCA_028564925.1 Lithobates sylvaticus
GCATTAAGGTGAAAAAACATCAGACAATGCCGCCCCCCCCCCCCCCCCCGTTTTACTTATCTGACCCCTCAAAAGTCCCGCGCTCGCACCCGACATCCTCTTTGCCGATCAGCCTGGCCGCTGATTGGTTACAGTGGATGGATTGAAAGCAGCGCAGCCATTGGCTCGCGCTGCTGTCAATCACATCCAATGACGCGACACGCGGGGGGGTGGGGCCGAGTGATACAGTGAGCGGCTATGGCAATTATGTGCCACTTTGTGTTGGTCTATCACATAAAATCCCAATAGAATACATTTATGTTTTTGGTTGTAACATGCAGTGTTAATTTTGGCAGCAAATTTCGATTTAGTTTTAAGCCCCATACACACGGTCGGACAATCCGCGGACCAGGTCCGTCGGATCATGTCCGTCGTACTTTGTCCGATGTTGGTTTTGCGTACACACGGTCGGACAAAGTTGTCGGAAAATCCGATCATTCTGAACGTGGTGACGTTTGTTGCCTACGACGGGACTACGTAGAGGCTAGTAGCCAATAGCTTTGGTCTTGTAATGTGATCTGAGCATGCGTAGCACTTTGTCCGGTCGGACAACCGTACACACGATCGGGTTTGGTGTGATCGGACCGGGTTGACGGCAAATCTTTCCAGCAGGAGATAAGACTTTGTCCGTCGGACAAACCGACGAACACTGTCCGATGGTGCATACACACGGTCTGATTTTTCAACAACCTTGTCCGATCGGACAAAATCCATGAAAAAGTCCGACCGTGTGTATGGGGCTTTAGTCTTAATCTTTTGACTAAAATGGCATTTTAGTCTTCTGCAATTGTTTTCGTTTTAGTCGTATTTAGTCGACTAAAAACTAATTTTAGGCGGCTAAAATCGGATGGGTGTAGTTAAATTGTAATGCATTATTTAAGCATTTCTCTACAATTTTCAATACTCCTGGAGTGAAAAATCGAATATGTTATTATTTATGGTATTAAGGTTTGAACATGCACTACAGACACAGAATTAGTGATTATATAAGGTCTCGGGAGGCCTGTAATGCACAGTGCTGCTCTGGACGGTCGTCTGAGGACTCGGAGGCCTGTAATGCTGGCTGCTGGGAACAGAAGTGGAAACCGGAAGTTAGTTCACGAGGGGGGAAAACGTCCCTGCCTCACATTTTCATTCCGTTTTTGTTCGTTAACGAAAACGGAATTGATTCTTGTCATAGTTATCGTCAGTGGACGAAAATGTGGTGTACTTTTCGTTTTCGTTTCGTTGTCACTGCAAAAATGCCGCTGACGAAAACGCTTTTGTAGACAAAAATTAACACAAAATGTGGAAAATTTCAAGGGGTATGAATACTTTTTCAAGGCACTGTGTATATAGATATACAGTATGTATACATGATTGTCTTTTACCATCACCAAAAAAAAATACTATATACTCATAGCTTCCCACTAACCCTGATTTCAAGGGACTGTTGCGACTGGGCTCTGACGTTCTGCCACCATTGGGGGGACCCCAAGAGGGCAGGAAGGTGGGACCGTAATAAAAGGTCCCACCATGAGAGAAAAGGGCCTTGAGATCAGTGGCAAGGGCCCCGGTTGGAGGCCAGGGGGGGCCCTCCATGGTTTCTTGCACCGGGGGCCGGAAGGTGCTCCCACCCAGGTGTTTATAAATACTGAATAAAGGAATAATGGACTTTGTAGGCACATAGAAAAATATAAAAATTTTAATAATTCCCTTAAAATACATACATATACAACACAACATATTTGTAATAAAGCAATATGGGACACAGTGGTTTTATCCTTCAGGTAACACTTAGTTAATACTTCCTGTGTGACAATATTGAGAAAATGCCCACACTGCGATGTAGCGTTCCTCTTGGTAATTCCCACAGTACTCATAGATTAAAAAGAATTGCTCGCCCTACATGTTTCGCCACCTGAAATGTCGCTTCTTCAGGAGCCTCAGTAATTCTATTTTGGAGAAACATACTTAACCTCCTGAGATCCGCGCTATAGCCGAATGACGGCTACAGCGCGGATCTACATTGCCGGGACTACGTCATATGACGTCATCCTGTTCACGAGCGGCCTGCGCGCCCCCTGAAGGGCACGCGCTCTGTGATCAGCGAGTCTGTGAGACTCGCTGGATTCAGGATTCAAGTAAGGGGTCGGGATCCCCAGGGCCGCCATATCTCATTATTCTTTTTTTTTTAAAAAGCCGATCACCGGCAGCAGTGAGAGGGACATTACTGCGATGTGCCCCGGCTCCACGGTGCCCACCTGTGCCCCCTACAAGTGCCACCTACCAGTGCCCACCAGCTCCACCTGTCAGTGCCCACCAGCTCTACCTGTCAGTGCCCACAGACAGTGCCACCTGTTAGTGCCCACAGTGCCATCTGTCAGTGCCCACAGTGCCATCTGTCAGTGCCACCTGTCAGTGCCCACAAGTGCATGAACAGTGCTGCACATCAGTGTCACCTACCAGCAGGGCCGGTACTAGGTGTGGGCGGAAGGGGCATGTGCCCTGGGCGGGATGATTTAATGTGAGAAGAGGGCGCAGTTTGCTGGGTACAAGCCTTCCCATTCTGCAGCACATAACACAGGCAGAGAGCGGCTTTGTCCCTGCATGTAGATCGTAGCTCTTCACCCGGCCCGGCCCGCCCCCTGCCTGCACAGTGCAGTGTACTAGTCTTTCAGCAACAGTAGAGTGGAGCAGGCAGGGCACGTGCACTTGGGAAGGTATCAGCACTTTCCTGATACTGTCACATGTATACAACTCTTCCTCTCCTGGACAGCGGCTTCTCTCCCCCCTCCACTTATTTCTATCATTCCTGATTTATCTCTCACACTGTCCCGATGTCTATGGGAGATCACACCCCCCCCCCCAGCCTCCTGTTATCTCTCCCTGCTCTAGACGATCTGAGAGCCTATTCCTGCTCTGTATAGTGACCCCCCTCCCCTCCTGCGCCCTTCTCTCTGACCCCCTCCCCTCCTGCGCCCTTCTCTCTGACCCCCTCCCCTCCTGCGCCCTTCTCTCTGACCCCCTCCCCTCCTGCGCCCTTCTCTCTGACCCCCTCCCCTCCTGTGCCCTTCTCTCTGACCCCCTCCCCTCCTGCGCCCTTCTCTCTGACCCCCTCCCCTCCTGCGCCCTTCTCTCTGACCCCCTCCCCTCCTGCGCCCTTCTCTCTGACCCCCTCCCCTCCTGTGCCCTTCTCTCTGACCCCCTCCCCTCCTGTGCCCTTCTCTCTGACCCCCTCCCCTCCTGCGCCCTTCTCTCTGACCCCCTCCCCTCCTGCGCCCTTCTCTCTGACCCCCTCCCCTCCTGCGCCCTTCTCTCTGACCCCCTCCCCTCCCGTGTGCCCTTCTCTCTGACCCCCTCCCCTCCTGCGCCCTTCTCTCTGACCCCCTCCCCTCCTGTGCCCTTCTCTCTGACCCCCTCCCCTCCTGCGCCCTTCTCTCTGACCCCCTCCCCTCCTGTGCCCTTCTCTCTGACCCCCTCCCCTCCTGCGCCCTTCTCTCTGACCCCCTCCCCTCCTGCGCCCTTCTCTCTGACCCCCTCCCCTCCTGCGCCCTTCTCTCTGACCCCCTCTTCTCTACCTGCACAGCCAAACTTAGTGCTGTTCTCTCCTGTGTCTGTGCTGCTGAGACCTCCTCTACTCAGCCAACAGGTAACAGTAACATACTTTCAGGATTCATATCACTGCTAATTGTTGTGGAGACACCTGTTATTTCAGATTCTTTTTTAGTAAGGGCCCATTCACAAGGGGTGCAAACATGCATCTCCCATGCAGGGCTGGCGTTTATCAGCACGGGGGGTACATGGGTGTTGTGCACATCCCTGCGTCAGCACCCGATTCATATCTACTGAGACATGAGACTGCATGGACACAGCCTCTGTATCCTAATGTGACATTCAGGTGCGGGTCCCAATAGAAGTGAATGTGACGCTGGCACAGTGATATGCACACAATGCCCGTCCATCTCTGTATTGATAAAAGAGCCCTGCACAGGACATACATGTCTGCTCCACATGTGAATGGGTCCTAAAGAACTCCTCCTATACATGGAGGCTTTCTGAGCTCCCCAGGCATAAGAAAACAGGAGCTTCTATACCCGGCCATAGATGGATGGAAATGTAACTGGTCCAGCAAGGACCGGACAAGTTTCAATCCTTCTAGTCATTCCTGCTAAAGGGACATCAATTTAATGATGAACTTCTCTCCAACCAGCAGGAATGTTTCCTTAGATTTGCAGCACCGACATCGATGTCTCAGCGGAAAGGATTCCCTCATCCACCCTAGTTGTGTGGATTGGGGGGATCCATTTAATTTTTTTCGATCAGATGCTGACTGGTAAAAAAAATAAAAACGATCCATCTATGGCCAGCCTCCAGCTTACCATACGTCATACAATCTGATTGTACAATATCTTTTGGATCTACCACCAACTATGTAGTACAAAGGCCTGCCTGATTGGATACTACTTAAATTAATTGTTAAGGTTGTCCATATATTACAAAGTTTTCATAAATCTTAAGGAGATTGTGCAGAGATTGTACAATCAGATTGTATAGTGTATGCTATACCTACAGTATAGTGTTCTTGTGCATAAGTACTGTGACAAGTGTTTTCCCTGTTATCTTTATTCTCACCTATGCAGATTTGTTTGCCCAGGAGCTTTGTCTTTGAGTTCATTAAACACCCCGACACATTGTCTAAAGCTGGGTACACACTAGGGTTCCACCAATACCTGTTTTGTACCAATGGTTCAAGTACTCGCTGACACCAGTTGCCAATACCTTTGTGGTGCGGTTTGAGCCTATACTAAATGAGTGGGCTCAAATCGCACTGTAAAGAATCACATGTGATTTGAACAGGAATGTGGTGCGATTCCTGTCTGAATCACATGTGGTTTCCCGCACCTCTGCTGTGTGAACCCAGACTGAAGTCATTGTGACAAGATTGGATTCACACAGCAGAGGTGTGGGAAACCACATGTGATTCAGACAGGAATCGCACCACATTCCTGTTCAAATCACATGTGATTCTTTACAGTGCGATTTGAGCCCATTCATTTTGTATGAGCTCAAAGTATTGCACAGAAAGTATTGGTTTTAGATATTGGAGCATTTGCACTAGTACAAGTACTCTTGCAAATGCTTAGTATCAGCAACGATACCGGTATCAGTGCCACCCTAGTACATGCTATTTGTTTTCAGCAAGCTGAACATATTCCTGCATCCACTCAAAACAAAACACTGTCAGAATAAAATGATCAGCGCTGCAGCCCACAGATCATAGTTCTAGAGCACCATTTACAATCTTCAGAAATCCCCCCTGGGCAGCCAGGTTACTCATTATTGACCGCGAACCAAGCCGTCATCAAAGCAATGTAAATAGTAATACGGGGGCACTCTGCAACCATCACATGTGTTTTTGTGTGCCTCAAATGCTTCTACTAGCTCCAACCCCTGTGCTCTGCGACCGGGGGGGGGGGGGGGCGCATTTTGGCATCTTCGCCCTGGGCACTGGAATGCCTTGTCCCACCACTGCCTACCAGTGCCCATCAGTGTCACCTACGAGTGCCCATCAGTGCCAACTATCAGTGCCACCTATCAGTGCCCATCAGTGCCATCTATCAGTGCCATCTATCAGTGCCCATCAGTGCCATCTATCAGTGCCATCTATCAGTGCCCATCCGTGCCACCTATCCGTGCCACCCATCAGGGCCCATCAGTGCCATCTTATCTGTGCCCATCAGTACCAACTTATCTGTCCCCATCAGTGCCACCTTATCAGTGCCCAACAGTGCAGCCTATCAGTTCCCACCAGTGCCGCCTCATCAGCGCATATCAATGAAGCAGAAAAATTACCTGTTTGCAAAATTTTATAACAAACTATTAAACATGATTTTTTATTTTTTTTTCCATCGTTTTTTGTTTGTTTAGCAAAAAATAAAAACCCAGCTGTGATTAAATACCACCAAAAGAAAGCTCTATTTGTGGGGGAAAAAATGATAAAAATGTGGGTACAGTGTTGTATGACCGCGCAATTGTCATTCAAGGGGGCATCAGCGCTGAAAGCTGAAAATTGGTCTGGGCAGGAAGGGGGTTTAAGTGCCCAGTAAGCGGTTAAGTGGTTAAATTAAAATTTGAGTATGTTTCCCCAAAATAGAAGAATAGGGACGCTACATCGCAGTGTGGGCATTTTCTCAATATTGCCACACAGGAAGTATTTACTAAGTGTTACCTGAAGGATAAAACCACTGTGTCCCATATTGCTTTATTACAAATATTTTGTGTTGTATATGTATGTATTTTAAGGGAATTATTAAAATTTGAATATTTTTCTATATGTGCCTACAAAGTCCATTATTCCTTTATTCAGTATTTATATATTACATAGGACGTGGCACACTTATACTTAGGTGTTTGATTACCACCTGAGGGCAATGCAATCAATCCAATCCCACCCAGGTGTTTATCGCTGGTTATGTCCCCTCTGGGGGTACTTTCCCTCACTTAATGTCTCAGTGAAGCCTCTATTTAATTCAATTTTTTTTATCTAGGCAATATATAAAAAAATAAAATAAAAAATAAAAAAGATACATGAAGGCCTTTTTAGCAGGCAATAAGACTATTTAGCAGGCAATGTATAAAAATAAGAAAAAAAAAAAAAGAGTTTAGGCCTTCGAACAAGACTTTTATCAGGCAATGGTTTTATTTACAATGTATTTACAATGTAGACAAAGCTCTTCACATGTGAACAATTTTGGAAAGCGAGTTTAAATTCCCCTTAACAATTTTATATTGGGACCCAATTATTTGAAGTTAAAGCACTTCTCCCCCCTACCCCAGGGCCGCCGTATCTCAGAACACCCCGTATGCCGCCTGGAATTTTCTAACGCATCATTGCGAACAATGGGGAACGACGCATCGTTAGGCCGAAGGCAAGAATTCATTTATCAGCGATAAGCAGCGGCAACGGATCTCACCCGGGGTCATAAATCACATCTCAGCCAGCCTGTCACTTTCTAGAGAGCGAGATAGACGAACAAAACCAGACAATTATTAAATGCAGATAACTTGTATGTCAGAAAAAAATGATACTTCTGAGAACTGGGCGCTATTATCTTATAAATGGTCTGTAACTGGTGCAAGTCTGACCCCTAGTGGTGAGTTTATTAACTGCTTCCTTCCGTCTAATAAACTTTACCAATGTTTCCACCAAAAAATGTATCAATTCTTCTGATGTGGAAAGTATACAGAGTATTTTCATTTTGCTATTACAGATATTTACAGTATATAGCCCCAACAATTTACGTAGCTCTTTCTATATTATATATTCATAGCAGTCCCTGCCATCCAGGAGCTTACAATCTAAAGTCTGTATCTCACATAATAAGGCCAAGTTACCTACCAGCACGCCCTTGGAGTGTAAGAGGAAACCTTCACAAGCACAGGAAGAGCATGCAAACTCCATGCAGATAGTGTCCAAACTGGGATTGGACTGCAGGGCTGCAAAGCGGAAGTGCTAACCACTAAACCACTGCCAAAGCATGGCTCATCTTTACATTATTATTATTATTATTATTATTATTAATAATAACATGATCATTACCATCATCGATTATTAAATCACAATGAAAAACAACAATGCTTCCCAATGGTAGTTTGATCTGTTGATTCCTGGATATTTTTTATTATATTTATATTTTATTATTTATATTTTTATAAAAATGAATGTATATTATGTTTTATAGAATATTATCATGTATGGTCTGATGCTGGAAATTTTTATTATATTTATTATTATATTTATTATTATATGTATTATTATATTTTATTATACATATATTTTTATTAGAATGAATTAATATTATGTTTTATAAAATAATATCATGTATGGTCTGATGCTGTAGATTTTTATTATATTTATATTTTTTTATAATTATTATTTCGTATTCATAATGGATGTATATTATGTTTTATAGAATATTATCATGCATGTATAGTCATGTGCTGATTCTAGAGATTTTTATTATATTTATATTTTATTATTTATATCTTATTATAAATTTATTTTTATTATAATGAATGTATACTATGCTTTATGAAAAAATTATGATGTATCTGTTCTAGTCATGGTCTGATGCTGGAAATTTGTATTATATTTATATTTTATTATTTTTAATAATTATTTTTTTTTATTTATTATTTTTTATTATATTTTATATTTATAAAATATTACCATGTATGTATAGTCATAGTCTGATGCTGGAAATTGTTATTATATTAATATTTTATTATTATTATTTATCTTTATTTATTAAATTGTACAAATATAAAGGATAATCATCTAACCTAAAGGTACCTCATCCATATATATTACCATCGACCAAAAACTATATATTGCGGACTTTACTGGTACCAGAGAGATGGTACCAAACGTATTTTAAAAAAAAAAAATATGTATTTTTTACAAAATCACAAGAAAAATGTTACATACATTTGTAACTGTCTCTCTCTGGTACCAGTAAATTCCGCAATATAGAGTTTTTAGTTATTTATTAAATTATTTACACTATTAAATGTTATTATAAATATATTTTTATTATAATGAATGTATATTATGCTTTACAAAATATAGCATGTATAGTCATGATCTGATGCTAGAGATTTTAATTCATAATATATGTATATACAAAAATGTATCCAGTTTCTAATTCCGGGTGAAGTGTGGAAGGAATAAAACCTCTGTCAGGTTTCATCCTCCCTGTTTGGTGACCCTTTTCACTGAGACAGGTGATACCAATTTCTGGGGGGGGGGGGGGGGTTTCCATCACTTTGAAAAGATTTTGCCCTCACTTCCTTTAAAATGATTAAATAGCACAAACAAAAGCACTTTAAAATAATACAATTTAATTTTGTATTTTTATTTTTTTAAAGTAGGACTAAAACAGTCACAAAAAATAATAATTCCAAAATGTAAAAAAAAAATAAAAAAAGTGTGTGTGTGTGTATATATCTATATTTATATATACAGTCTGTATATGTGTGTGTGTGTATATATATATATATATATATATATATACACACACACACACACAGTATCTCACAAAAGTAAGTACACCCCTCACATTTTTGTAAGTATTTTATTCTATCTTTTCATGTGACAACACTCTCAGAGTGAGCGCGAAAACACCAAATTTAACACACCTGCACCTCATTCACACCTGAGACCTTGTAACACTAACGAGTCACATGACATCGGGGAGGGAAAATGGCTAATTGGGCCCAATTTGGACATTTTCACTTAGGGGTGTACTCACTTTTGTTGCCAGCGGTTTAGACATTAATGGCTGTGTGTTGAGTTATTTTGAGGGGACAGCAAATTTACACTGTTATACAAGCTGTACACTCACTACTTTACATTGTAGCAAAGTGTCATTTCTTCAGTGTTGTCACATGAAAAGACAGAATAAAATATTTACAAAAATGTGAGGGGTGTACTCACTTTTGGGAGAGAAATATATATGTATATATACACACACATATTTATTTATATGTATATATTTAATATATATATATCTATATCTATATCTATATCTATCTATCTATCTATATAGATATATATATATTATATATTATATATTTTTTTTTTTATACATTTATATTAAACAATTCCCATTCAATGTATACTTTTATCCCTCACATGACTTGGTGAGATTGTAGACATGTGGAATTCAGTACTAGCCGGGGATTCCACCTGCAGATGAAAGCAGGGCAGCATGGCCTTGGCATCGGCTCTCCCGATCTCACTGACAAAGCAGTAAAGCAATGGGTCAGCCACACAGTTGAAGCTCGATAACGCCAAGGTGAGTTTATATGACTTAAATATTTTCATGGCAAAGGAGCAATTTTTTGGCTCATAGATGGCGCGGAGGAACAAGACTACATGGTAAGGCGTGAAACTCACCACAAACGTCACTACAATGGCAAGAAGTAAATGTTTAATTTTGCGCTTGTCCTTGGTCGCTGTGGCTTGGTTTAGGTTTACCGCAACATAAATCCTGTAGTAGCAGACCACCATGATCAGCAGCGGCAAAAAATGCCCAACGCAAACATTGAAAATACTGAAAGTCGCTTGCCATTGCGCCATGGGGAATCTGTCGTAACACAAGAGGTCCCCTGTGTTATAATAAGTCTCATGTTCAAGGACGATGATGATGTTTGACGCGGACTGTATGATCCACACCACCAAACTGACCAGTACCGCCACTCTCCTTGTCCGAAGATGGCGGTATCTTAAAGGATAGACCACGGCAAGGTAGCGGTCCAGAGAGATGCAAGTCAGGAAGCCGGCGCTGCAGTACAGATTGGTGTGCATTATGAACACACTCAACCGGCAAAGCCATTCGGAAAAACGCCAGTTGTCGTGCTCGAGGCTAAAGTCGACCCACAAGGGTAAAGTTGAGGTGTAGAAGAGGTCCGCAAAGGAAAGGTTGAATAAATAGATACCTAATTCATTTTTCTTCGTCACTTGTAAATAGGAGACGTACAGCGAGATCAGATTGGCGGGAATGCTGGTGACGATCACTGTGATATAAATGGTCGGGAACAACACTTTATCGAAATCGTGATCCGGGGTGCAATTAGATTGGTTGTCTGTCCCCTGTCCAGCTTGCATTATAACAACAACACAATTAACTCACTAGTCTTTCCCTTGACTAATCATATTACTTCGAGTGACGGTTTATTGACGATATCTTTTTCGGTTGAGTGACTCATGCATGCCAGATTTGTGCTGAGCAAGTCTAGATATTAAAAAAGAAACAAAAAAAGAAAGAAAAGTTAAACACAATAAAAAAAACTGTCAATGTTTTCTACTGATATTATCAAAGTCAGTAAGCAAACAAAATAATTAAAACAAAAAAAACAAAAAAACAAAAAACAAACTCATTATGGTTTTATCATGGTTTCTGGTTATGCAAATAATAATGAAAAAAGTGCAATTACGCCGAGTGATTACATAGTATTTGTCTCTTTCTCTAGACATGACTAAGTTTGGCTTTGTGCTCTGCAGCTGCATGTAGAACGATAACTATAATTTTAGTCAGCGCGATTATTTTACCCTGATTGCTCAAAACTGTCATTAGCAATTTTTTTTTTTAACGAAAGCAAAATAAAACCAAGAATGCAAAATTCAAACAGTTTTTTTTTTCTTCATAAATGTCATTTTTGCTGTAGCACATCCTACGGCAAGAATGAAAAAAATATTGTGTAAATTCCCCGCCTCTTTGAGTCTGGTGTGGTTTTTAACCACTTCCCTACCTGGACACTTCTCCTACATTTTAACTACATTTTGTTTGCTAGAAAATTACTTCCAACCCCCGAACATTGTAGTTCATTTGTGTTTAGCAGAGGCCCAATAAAATAAAGTGGTGGGTTTTGCAATCTTTTATGTCATACGGTATTTGCGCAGCGGTTTTTCAAACGCAATTGTTTTGAAAAAATACACTTTTATGAATTTTATTGCACACAAACACAATATAATGCCCAATTCTTTGGTAAAATATGATGTTATGCTGCGTAAATAGATACCTAACATGTTACATTTTTTTGCTAGAAAATGACTTAAAACCTCCAAACATTATATATAAACATTTTTTAGCAGAGGCTCTTGAGAATAAAGCGGTAGGGTTTGCAATTTTTTATGTCAAACGGTATTTGCACAGCAGTTTTTCAAACGCAATTTGTTTGGAAAAAAAATACACTTTCATGAATTTTAATGCACACAAACACAATATAATGCCCAATTCTTTGGTAAAATATGATGTTACGCTGCGTAAATAGATACTTAACATGTTAAATTCTTTTGCTCGAAAATTACTTAGAACCCCCAAACATTATATATTTAGTAGAGGCCCTAGAGAATTAAGTGGTCGGTTTTTACAATTTTTTTATGTCAAACAGTATTTGCACAGAAGGTTTTGTTTGGAAAAAAAATGCACTTTCGTGAATTTTATTGCACACAAACACAATATAATACCCAATTTTTTGTTAAAATATGAAAGATGATGTGTCACCGAATAAATGGATACCTAACATTTTCCTTTTTATTGTTATTTTTACATTGTCCATTTATTTGATTTTTTTTATTTTTTTGGATCACTTTTATTCGGATTTTTGAATTTTCTAAATTTCTGAATTCTCTCGTTTCTGAATTTTCGAATTCCCGAATATTTGGAAACATTTGTTAAATGGGTTTTCGTTAATTTGGATATTTCCGAATTAATGAATTTGTCGAAATTTGTTAAAAAACTAATTCGTAACGAAACGAATTGCACATGTCTACATCACACTGTACCGGGGGGAATTGCCTACGGTTGTGGCACATTCCCGTTCACTTGAATTGGTTGCGCTTGGCAGGGTGCTAAATTGCTGTTAGTTTTTGCATGGCGTGTGCACAGTGCTGAGCGGCTGCATGCTCACCTTTAGGCTGCTTTCACACTGGGGCGGTGCGGGGTGGCGACGGTAAAGCAGCGCTATATTTAGCGCTGCTTTACCATCATTTTACCCGCGGTATGCGGCCGCAAGCGGGGTGGTTTTAACCCCCGCTAGCGGCCGAAAAAGGGTTAAAAACCTCCGCAAAGCGCCGCTGCAGCGGCGCTTTGCGGGCGGTATCCCCGCGGTCTCCCATTGATTTCAATGGGTAGGAGCGGTATAGGAGCGGTGAACACACCGCTCCTTCACCGCTCCAAAGATGCAGCTAGCAGGACTTTTTTTACCGTCCTGCTAGCGCACCGCTCCAGTGTGAAAGCCCTCAGGGCTTTCACACTGGAGACACAGCAACAGCTGTTTCGGGTCGATTTACAGGCGCTATTTTTAGCGCAATAGCGCCTGCAAACCGCCCCAGTGTGAAAGCAGCCTTAGCCGGAGCGGTCAGGGCACATATAAAACGCAGCTTGGCTGCTGGAATCTACTGCCCTCTGGCTGCCTGTGTGATTGAGAGCCATTAGTGATGACAACATGTTTTGTCCCCCGCTGGGTGATAAGATCAGGTCAGGCAATCAAAATAAACTAAGAAGCAGAAAAGTGAAAACAACATACAAACTTTACCAGAATGTCGGGCAACTGCAAACACAGCTCAGCTCATATCTGTCCTCGGGGTGTTGTGGGGTAAAGGAAAAGTTTATATTTTAAATATTTTAATTACCAACAATGCTGAAAACAAATTACAAAATCCAAGTTTATGAAAGTTTATCAGATTTATATCTCTGACAAACAGTTTAACCACTTGACCTCCGGAAAGTTTACTCCCCCTTTATGACCAGGCCATTTTTTTTCTATACAGCACTGCGTTACTTTAAGTGACAATTGCGCGGTCATGCAATGCTGTATATAAATTTAATTTAAATAATTTTATTCCCCAGAAATAGAGCCTTTTTTTGGTGGTATTTGATCACCTCTGGGGTTTCTTTAAATGTTGAACTATAAACAAAAAAATTAGGGCTGTGGAAATTAAAGATTAATTCCTCGATTAATCGATGAATTTTTTTTGATCGATACTCACCTCTCCGCCAGCTTCCGGGTCTTCATGGAGTTCCGTTGGAGATCCGGTGACGTCGCGGACATCGATGTCATCGGACTCCTCCCCCCTTCCCCAAGTGCCTCTGTCTGCTAACGAAAGGAAGGGGGAGGAGTCCAGTGACGTTGAAGTTCTGATTGAACGTAACGCGTACGGGGGAGGAGCTACGCATGGCGTCACTTGCTGCTGCCCTACGGAACTAACACGATTGTCGGCTTTACATGCTGTGTATTTATCATCTTTATGTGAGTAGTTTGTGTTTGAACACAAAAATTCAATCTTATACTTAAGCGGTGAGCACTTAGATCTTTTCTTTCTACCCATGACCTGGCGTCCTTGCTGAGATCTAAGGAGACGTGAGAGAAGTTTATGGTCCGTGTTAACCCTTTTGATACTCGCTTGCATGGGCACCTGTTTGCACAGGGGTCCATGCCATAAGGTGAGAGTGATTAGTTAGACCGGAGGTGGAGAGATTGTCACGCTACTGTGGGAAAAAAATGACTTATGTCAGTGCTACAGTTTGAATTTAAAACGTATTTGTGTGAACTGTGATGTTAAGTCATGGATTGTGGAAACTAACTAGTGTCGGGTGATTGTATATAGTGTATACCACATTTACCACTGGCTAATGCAGAGTTGCAATGCAAGGAGATCAGCTAAAAGTAGTTGGATCTGTATGTGCGTTATAATTAATCAAAATTAGTTGATTAATCGATTAACAAAAAATTGATTAATTGAACACGAAAATTTTAATCATTAACAGCCCTAAAAAAAATATGTAATTTTTGGGGGGAAAAAACGGGTAATTTTTCTTCTCCACTAATGTGCGCCGATGAGGTGGCACTGATGGGCACTGATAGGCTGCACTTTTTTTTCTGCTATAAAACATATCCCAATAAAAAAATCTAAAAAACAAAAATCAAATTTCTTCATCAATTTAGGGCAATATGTATTCTGTTACATATTTTTGAAAAAAAAAATTTCAACAAGCGTATATTGATTGGTTTGCGGAGGGGGACCAGAGGAGGACGGGGGGAACTGGAGGAGCAAACAGAGGACACAAAGCGGGACCGGAGGAGGACAGGGAGGACACAGAGGGGGACCGGGGGAGGTCAGGGGGGGAAAGGAGGACACAGAGGAGGACCAGAGGAAGACAGGGTGGGACCGGAGAACACAAAGGGGGACACGGAGAAGGACACAGGGGACAGTCAGGAATGGTGTGGCGGTGGGGGGAGTTACACCCACCGATCACCCTGCGTGGCTTTCAATAAAGCAGCTGGAAGCTGCGGGGGGGGGGGACAGGGAAATCGTTTTTTGTAACTCCCCCCACCGCAGCACCCCACCGATCACCCCTTACTGTATACAGGTATCGGGTGAAGCAATGGAGCATTTGCACGAGAACAATAATAATAATAATAATAATAATTTAATTGTGTCATCCTGTGATGCAGATCCATGTCAATTATAAACCGAAAATGGGACAAAAGAAATAAATAAAAATCACACTGCCGAGACATGTCCACTCGTTTGGTTGTCACCTGCAGAGCAGAAAGTCCAGTGGATGACAATTATAAATCTCCCACGAATACAGCACTCAAAACCTCAAATGAAACAATGTTGCTAAACATATAATACAAAATAGCAAAAAGAAGTGCTACAAACTAAACAGTGCTGTACCTTGTGCTCTTACCACAAATGGTCATAGATTAGAGAACACCAGTAGATGACAACTGTTATATACAAGGGGCAGGGTCACCTAGTGACATCATTGATTTTATATATATATATATATATATATATATATATATATATATATATATATATATATATATATATATTGTATATAAAATGTATGATGTTGCTGGGATCCAGCACCCTTGCTTACATGCCCAGGGATTTCCAGCCATGTAAGTAAATGGGGCCAGTGACACGCGTCCATAACAACCATTGGGGGGCTGCCATGGATAATAATGGTAGTAATACCCAGGCCCAGACTGGCCATAGGACACACTGGGCATCTTCCTGGTGGGCCGGGGCCGCATTTGCTGGCAGGAGCGGCCTGTGGTGGGTCAAACCCGCAGTCTGGATGGGACTGATGCGGGTCGTGTTTGCCACTTGCCTCCTGCATGAGCATCATGGAAAATGTAGTTCCAAAACATTTGGGGTGCCAGAGTTCGCCACCACTGCCCTAGGCGAAACCTCATTGGCTCCACCCCTGACTCCATCCCCTTTGCCCTGCCCATGTAAGAGGAGGCGGTGTTATACAGGAAGCATCGGCTCTGCTTCCTCTAACGCTGCGTTGCACCTCTAATTACACTTACCAGTTGGATGGAGCAGCTGCCTGAGACTGAGTTAGTTACATGCTGCAGCCTGCAGAGTGGAGGGAAACCTGCGGCCGGACGCCCCTCGGTAGCAGTGCGACTGCCTAATTTGCCTAGTGGTAGCACCGGCCCTGGTTGCAATGACCCTTTGCATTGCAGTGCAGGGGACTGGTTCCGTGAGTGTTCTATGATCGGCCAGCCCCCCCCCCCCCCCAGGTCCTGGAGGATGGCTGCTTGGTTGAGAATGCCCGGGCCCCACCTGGTAATACCGCTATTATACATGATATTCGTCTGCCAAACTGTTAAATGTTCAGGCATCCTTGAGCTGATTCCCAACAGTTTTGGGAGGAGTACAAGGGCAGGGTGCCCTGTTGGCCCCTCCAACCAACCATGATCTGCCTGCATTGTGTAGAGAAGCAAATAGACCCAGTGATGACATCTCTGGGTCTAAAATAAGGTTTGTAATGAAAGGTTTTACAGAAATGAGCATGTTGGTTCTGTTCAGGAAAGGAGTGTTTGATGTCTTTCATTTATGGCAAATTTACACTGCAACGCTCTGCATTGGATGCTGCAGTAGGGGGCAGCATGGTGTGCGATTCAGCAAATCAAACAGAGTACAAAAGGTTCACTTCATTCACTGCAATGTAGCGCAGCGCAATGACTTTACATCACAATGCAATTAAAATGCAGCATGTCTGCATTACACTGCATTGCAGTGTGAATGGGACACATAGGAAACAATTGTTTCTTGTGTGTCCCTGCGGTGACACACATTTTACAATGCCTGTCAAAGTGTGAATTAGCCCTTAGGGTTTGCTGGTTTTGTATTACCCATAACATACAAATATTGGATAACAATAGATAAGGAAGTGTCCTTCCTTATCTATTACATGCACCCCCACCCTGTTCTGCAATAGGACAAGTGATGAGAAATTTCAAGCAACGACAAACTCTGATGACAATCGTCATAGTTCACATTTTGCGTAAATTCCTACAATACTTACAGAGGGCAACTCAACTCCGTGACACTCATGGAACTTCTGTGTTTCACTTCTCATTATCTCACAATTCAAAGTGATTGACACACAGGAAGTCACACAAGGAGGCAAAAAGGAACTGATCAACATGAATACCCAAAACCACACACTAAAATATGACCTCCAGAGCTTCTCAGTTATACCGGCTTCTCTCCTGTGCTGAAATGGCTTACTCTGATTTTACTTCACATTGTGAGCTTCTCCAGGGGAGAAGGGAAGACAAAATAGAAGCAGAATAAACCGCCTTTAATAATATATATATTTTATTTTTGTCAGCAGGATGATCGCTTCTTATAGCCACTGTCGAGCTTCTACTGCTTGGTCCCCAGACACAAACATTTTCTACAGCGAGTTCTGGACAATTTAGCTTCCATTTGGATCCTCCAAATCAACTTGATCACCCCTTTTCTTTTGCACATTGTATGCTTCCGCTTCATAATAAGAAGACATTTGGTCCTTTTGAAACAAACTAGCTTTTTTTTTTTTTTTTTTTGGTTCAAAGGTTGCTCCATTCCTTGTCACTCTTTTGGAAATGTCCAGTGGGAGGAAGAGGGTCAAAATGCCTGGGAAATGTGGTTCTTACATTGAGTTCTGGTTAAGCTTGCAAGTCAGAAGACTCAATATGGGTAGACCATATGTTCCACCATCTTGTCATTTCCTTACTGCCATAATTGCTGGATGTTTCTCATGACCCAGATGAAGGCTTCCTTTGAACATAAGGATGCAGTGTTCATAAAAAATGAATTGCCCTCCAATGGCGAGTTCCTTCAATGCCTTTGGGTAACCTGGTGCACACTGACTCCATGTCTCAAGATGAATACATATTTGTAGCTATGTCAAATTCTACTGATAAAGCCCTCTTCTTGACCCATGGTGCAATGGCATGGGGAATTCCATTAGCAGCAAGGAAGCAAAAATACTGTATTCCTTTGCCAAGGTGTGCCATAATTGTTGGATGTCCCTCATGAGTTGACCCAGATGAAGGCTTCCTTTGAACATAAGGATGCAGTGTTCATAAAAAATGAATTGCCCTCCAATGGCGAGTTCCTTCAATGCCTTTGGGTAACCTGGTGCACACTGACTCCATGTCCCAAGATGAATACATATTTGTAGCTATGTCAAATTCTACTGATAAAGCCCTCTTCTTGACCCATGGTGCAATGGCATGGGGAATTCCATTAGCAGCAAGGAAGCTAAAATACTGTATTCCTTTGCCAAGGTGTGAATGGGGGCTGAGCCTTGGGATAATATTGAAAGTTCATCTGCAGTTTTTGTTGGTCTAGATTGGCATTTCGAAGACTAAGAACCTGCTGGTCGACTTTGGTAGAAGGTGTAGAGAAAGGAGAGTAGATCACCTGCAATGGCTCGTGATGTGTCACATTTCCAAAAGCAAGTTTATATAAAAAGATATGTGTGAAATGTTTTTAGCCTAGTTGTGCGGTCTGTCCATGTCTGAAGAGCTCTCTTATCATAATGAATGTCCCTCATGGCCCAGCTGAAGGCTTTCTTTGAACATAAAGATGCAGTTTAACGAAAAATTCAATACCTTCCAATGGCAAGTTTCTTCTATACCCTCCGGTAACCTGGAGCACATTGATTCCATGTCTTAAATTTTTTTGTGCTCAAAGTGCCCCCCTTGGCTTATACTGGAGTCAAGCACTTTTCTGCAGCAGAAAAAAGATGGGGTTCCTAGCACTAAGTGGCCCCGAGATACGGGGCCCCAAAGTCGGTTCGGAAAATGTCATTCTCTGCTGCAGAAAAGTGCTTGACATTTTCCGACCTGACTTTGGGGCCCCATATCTCGGGGACACTTGGAATTCAAACCCAATGGCACTAGCACTACAATATATCCAAAGATGGGGTTCCTAGCATCAAGTGACCCCGAGATACAGGTCCCCAAATTCGGTCAACTGTGTCCATCTGCAGCAGAAACCCCAAATTTTGGCCGCAGCTAGGGGGCATTTAGGAACCCTTAACTGCCAAGTTTGAAGTTTGGGGGACCTATGGCTGCAAATGGGCACAGTGAGGCATGCAAATGGGCACAGTGAGGCTGCAAATGGGCATTGTTGACCCTCTTTTCCACTTACAGGAGCTGCGCATTTCTCACCCTAGGCTTATACTCAAGTCAATAAGTTTATATTCGGGTCGGCTTATACTCGAGTATATACGGTATTCATAAAGCTCTCTTCATGGCCCATTGTAACATGTTATGGGGAATTGCATTAGCAGCAACGAAGCAAACATATTGCTCTGCTATGGGGTGGCTTGTGCCTGAAGATTGGGATAATCTCAAATGTTCATATGCCACTTTTGTAGGTCTAGGTTGGTATTTCAAAGACTAATGCCGCGTACACACGATCGGAAATTCTCGTCGGAAAAAGCTCTGATGGTTTTCCCGTCAGAATTCTGACAGAATTTTGCTCAAACTGTCTTGCCTACACACGGTCACACCAAATTCCGCCGGTCAATAACACAGCGACATACAACACGCTCGACAGCTCTATAAAAGGGAAGGTTAATGCTTCTGGGCATGCGTCAAATTGTTTCCGAGCATGCGGCGGAATTTTGCGTGTCGGAATTGCATAAACACGATCGGAAAATCCGATAGAAAGGTTTTCCGTCTGAAAAATTAATTGGCGGAAATGCCCACAGAAAAAGACAGATGGGCATACACACGGTCGGAAAATCCGATGAAAAGCTCCCATCGGACTGTTTCCATTGGAAATTCCGGCCGTGTGTACGCCGCATTACAGAACCTTTCCTTCAACTTTACCAGAATGTGCAGAGAAAGGAAAGTAGGTCCACCTGCAAGGTTTTGCATACATAAATAAAAGCTGATCGTTGTAAGCACCCCCCCTGTCAGTGGTAAATGGTTTGTCTCATCCCTGTAACTGATTTATTTGCTGGAGAGCTTGTTCTTTTGAAAAAAATGACAGACTTAACGGCTGGATCACCAGATGAAAATAGAATAAAGAAAACCTAAAAAAATTAAATAAAACGAATGCAGCCGTCACATCTAAGAATTGAGGAGAAGGGAGTGTTAGGCCCCTTTCACACTGGGGCGGGAGTGGCGGCGACGGTAAAGCAGCGCTATATTTAGCGCTGCTTTACCGTCGTTTTAGCCGCGGTATTCGGCCGCTAGCGGTTTTAACCCCCACTAGCGGCCGAAAAAGGGTTAAAATCCCCCGCAAAGCGCCGATATTGCCGCGGTATTACCGCGGTGTCCCATTGAAATCAATGGGTAGGAGCGATATAGGAGCAGTGAATACACCGCTCCAAAGATGCTGCTAGCAGGACTTTTTTGACCGTCCTGCTAGCGCACCGCTCCAGTGTGAAAGCCCTCCGGCTTTCACACTGGAGTGAATGGGGCCAGATTTTTTCAGGCGCTGTACAGGCGCTATTTTTAGCGCTGTAGCGCCTGAAAAACGCCCCAGTGTGAAAGGGGCCTTAGATGGACTAGCAGATTTAGACCCCTTTCACACTGGGGCGTTTTTCAGGCGTTTTTCAGGCGCTTTAGCGTTATAAAAGCGCCTGTAAAGCACTTGAAAGAAGCCTCATCTGCAATCCCAATGTGAAAACCCGAGTGCTTTAAGAGCCCTTTCACACTGCCAGCGCCCGAAAAACACTTGTAAAGTGCCGCTTAAACTTTACCAGCGCTTTTCGAGCGCTAGTGGGGCCCTTTTAACCCCTGCTAGTGGCCAAATAAAGGGTTAAAAGCGCCCACAAAGCGCTGTTTCCCAAAGCGCTTTGCAGGCGCTTTTCAGGCGTTTTGCAGGCGCTACCCATTGATTTCAATGGGAAGGGGCGCTTTAGGAGAGGTGTATTCACCGTTCCAAAATCGATGCAAAGAAGCTGCTTGCAGGACTTTTTTTGACGCCCTGCCAGCGCAGCGCCTCAATGTGAA
This sequence comes from Lithobates sylvaticus, assembly GCA_028564925.1. Taxonomy (NCBI): domain Eukaryota; kingdom Metazoa; phylum Chordata; class Amphibia; order Anura; family Ranidae; genus Lithobates; species Lithobates sylvaticus. Next base: position 65,413,877 of record CM053038.1, read on the forward strand.
AGCACTCGGCTTTCACATTGGGATTGCAGTTGCGGCTTCTTTCAGGCGCTTTACAGGCACTTATTTTAACGCTAAAGCGCCTGAAAAACGCCATAGTGTGAAAGGCGTCTCAGTGTGAAAGCACTCGGGCTTTCACATTGGGATTGCAGATGAGGCTTCTTTCAGGCGTTTTACATGCGCTTTTTTTAACACTAAAGCGCCTAAAAACGCCTGAAAAAACACAGTTTTGAAAGGGGTCTTAGACACACTAACAAAATTGAAGCCAAACTTACACTTTATAAACAGTTACAGCAAACATTTTTATTTTTTTTTCCATTTTGGGATAAAGATTTGACTTAAATAAATAAAAGCTGATCATTTTAACCTCCCCTGTCAGTAGGAAATGGTTTGTCTCATCCAGGTAAACTGAAACATCCTGCTGGAGAGCTTGAGCTTTCAGATTTCAAAATCAGATCACCAGCAGAAAATAGAAAAAAAAAACAAAAAAAATAAAATAAAACAAATAAAAAAATAAAAAATAATAAAAAAAAAAATTAAAAAGACAAATGCAGCCGTCACATCTAAGAATTGGCAAGCTGAAATATAATAATAATAATAATAATAATAATAATAATAATAATAATAATATAATATAAATGTATAAACACACTATATTGTCAAAAGTATTGGGGCACCTGCCTTTACATGCACATGAACTTTAATGGCATCCCAGTCTATATATATATATATATATATATAAAGGGGTCTTTGATAAAATGTTGTGGGTGTAACCATGCAGTGTGTATATATATATAGTATGATTCCTCTCACAAAATGTAATCAAAGCCATATATATATATACACACACATATATATATATATATATATATATATATATATATATATATATATTTAAATATAAAATAAATGTTTGCTTTTGGATTTAATACCGCTTTACACAACAACCTGATACATATATATATATATGTTTCAAAGAATGTTCAGTCTGTTCTTCGATAGACTCCGGAGTTGTTACCCCCCCTCACCCCCCCCCCCCCCCCCCCCCCCCCCCCCCAACACGGCACAAAAATTGCTCAAGATTTTGTCAAGATGCCAAAAACAGAAGTTTTCACCATTTTTCACCATTTTTTCTTACCTCTGTCTGTATATCTCGGCTTCCAATGGAGGAAGAGTGAATTTCCTCTGTAGATGTAGAGGGTACATAGTGAAAAGATTTCCTCCTCCTGATTGGTCGGTCCTGTGACAGCCCCGGGTCCCGTCAATCACTCAAAATTTACAGTCAACGAAGAAGTCCCATCTCCGAGGAGGAGGAGGAGGAGGAGGAGGAGGAAGAGGGGGGCGGCTCGCTCACATGTGTCAGATTTCATCACAATCTCATTTTCTCTAGAATACGGAGAAAGTTTTGCAACGTCGGCATGTAAAGCCGCACTGCGATATCGCCTACAATGAGTGTGGCGCAGAGCCAGACGTAGATTAGTGTCTTATACACACATACTTATATACACTTATTGAAAGGGCCACTAAACAATATATGTTTTTGATGTGTTTCTAGGTGTTTTTTTTTTCTTTTTTTTTTTTCAGTTTTTTTTTTTTTTTCTTTCACTTTACTGGAGTCCGGTGCTTTTTTGATGCGTTTTACTGTGTTCCAGTGCAAAAAAAATTGCAGCATGTTCTACTTTTTTTTTTTCTGGAACTGACTGCCCTGATGTGAGCTATGATGTGAGCTATGCCATTGGAAACCATATAACCTACTTTCAATGCGTTTTTGATGCAGAAAAAAAGACTAAGTATGGGAATTTTTTTTGGGGGGGGGAAGCATACTTACCTAGGTGAACAATGCTGCACCTGTCCCCCACTGGCTCTAAGACTGAGAACTGAGCGATCAATCACCGCTAATCGCTCAGCTCCCAGAGCTCCCTGAGCAGAGAGCTGGTGCCTGTCAGCCACCAGCTCTCTGCTCTGTCCCCTGCCCTCCTGTGCTCACTGGGGCGCTGGGCTGTGGAGGGGGCGGGAGCGCCTGGCTTAGGCTCTCACCGGTTCGCTGAGAGGCTGAGCGAAGTTTGGCTGTAATTCTCCTTTAACCATTTGCCAACCACACTATAGCCTAATGGTGGATACAGCCCGGTTGTCCAGTTCTAGGAGGCCATCATATAATGGCCTCCCGTGATCGTGGCTGCCACGCACCCGCTGCTGGACATGTATGTTTTGGGGACATGTGTGTTTACACTAGACTGGTGATCAGTGTGTAAAAAGCTAATACTCACTAATCACCAGCCGGCTGCAGCGATCCGCTCTCCTCTCCTCAGCGACGACTTCCGTGTGAGGAGAGGAGAGCCCATTGCCTAGCAACCGGCTGTTTGCTTACATCACATGACGGCTGTGATTGGACACGGCCGTCATGTGATCAGGAGGACCAATCACAGAGCCCTCCGGCCGATCCAAGATGCGCCGTGTCCGGGTGATACAAGCGCATCGGGATCCACTGCGCGGGCAGGCGCGCGGGCGATCCCGCTACTTCTGAAGGATGTTCAGGAACGTCCGATCAGAAGTAGATGGCTCCCACCCGGACGTATATATACAGTGTCCGGGTGGGAAGTAGTTAAGAGTAGTTGAAGCCAATGGCTCCCGTTACTGTCTCAGCCAATGAGGAGAGACAGACCCGGGACAGACGAGGCTCTCGTGCACATCGCTGGATCGAGAGGGGGCTCGGGTGAGTATTAGGGGAGCACAAAAAATAAGTTTTACCTTCATGCATAGAATTTTTTTCACTTACCAGAAATGGCTGTCGCTAGGCAGATCGTCCTAATCTACCTCTTCCTATTCCGCGGTGATCTTCGGTCCTCTCCTCCCCGCGTTGTCTTCTGGTGAATGGGGAGCGGTGTGTTGTGTCCCACAACACAGCACGCCCCATTCACAAAGCGATGCGCGACTCGCGCATGTGCAGTAGGAAACCTCCGGCTTTCACACTGGAGTGAAAGGGGCCGGATTTTTTCAGGCGCTATACAGGCGCTATTTTTAGCGATGCAGCGCATGAAAGACGCCCCAGTGTGAAAGGGGCCTAACACGCCTCCTGTATTAGAGCGCCTCAACTTTGGATGAAAGAGCACAGGAGGCACATCAGACAGCAGCATTGCCAGTCTTGGTGGAGTGTTAAATATAATAGCGGATTTAGATACACTAACAAATTGAAGCCAAACTCCAGCTCACACTTTATAATCTGTTACAGCAAACATTTTTTTTTTTACTTTTGGGATAAAAGTTTGAAATGAATATACAAAAGCTGATTATCGTAAGCACCCCTGCTAGTGTGAAGTGGTTTGTCTGGTTCCTGTAACTGATACATTCTGCTGGAGAGCTTGTGAAAAACAACAGACTTGCTGGCTGGATCACCAGATGAAAATAAAAGAAAAAAAAAAGGAAGATAAAGCAGCCATCACATGTAAGAATTGGTAAACTGCAATGTAATAAATGTTTAATACCGCTTTAACCGATTCCCGGCCGCCTCCTGCACATATACGTCGGCAGAATGGCACGGCTAGGCAAAAGCACGTACAGGTACGTCCCCTTTAATTGCCTAGCCGTGGGGTCGCCTGCGAGCCGCCAGCGGCGCGCTCACAACCGGGTCGGGAGCTCCGTGACCACGGCCATGGGACCAGCGGACCCGATCGCCGCTGGTGTCCCGCGATCGGGTCACAGAGCTGAAGAATGGGGAGAGGTCTGTGTAAACAAACCTCTCCCCGCGCTTCCTACTCTGCCTGTCACTGATCGACTGTTCCCTGTCATCGGGAAAGCCGATCAGTGACGTCAGATGTACAGCCACGCCCCCTACTGTAAAAAAAAAACACAACACATCACACTTAGCCCCTCCCCGCCCCCTAGTGGTTAACTCCTTCACTGCCCACATAGGAATCAGTGCATTTAAATAGCAGTGATTGCTGTATAAATGACAATGGTCCCAAAAATGTGTCAAAAATGTCCGATGTGTCCGCCATAATGTCGCAGTCACAATAAAAATTGCTGATCGCCGCCATTACTAGTAAAAAAAAAAAAAATTATAAAAATGCTATAAAACTATCCCCTATTTTGTAAACGCTATAACTTTTGCGCAAACAAATCAATAATCGCTAATTGCGATTTTTTATTACCAAAAATTTGTAGAAGAATACGTATCGGCCTAAACTGAGGAAAAAAAAAATTTTTTATATATTTTTTGGGGATATTTATTATAGCAAAAAGTATCTATTTTTGTTTATTGCGCAAAAAATTAAAACCGCAGGGGCGATCAAATACCACCAAAAGAAAGCTCTATTTATGGGAAAAAAAAGGACGCCAAATTTTTTTGGTAGCCACGTCGCCCGACCGCGCAATTGTCAGTTAAAGCGACGCAGTGCCGAATCGCAAAAAGGGGCCTGGTCCTTTGGCTGCCAATTGGTCCGGGGCTGAAGTGGTTAAAGTTTTACTAAACTAAAAAAACATTTTTTATAAGGTTATAACCCCTGTCAGTTTATTTATTTATTCCCCCCCCCCCATTTGTGTCCCATTGCAGAGATCCCCCTTCACTCCCTGTCCCATAGCCAAAACAGGAAGTGAGAGGAAATCTCTCCAAAGTGATGGAATTCCTGGGGTGTAACCAACTAGTGTCCTCATTGGAAGATTTCCCTTTTATTATTGATCTGGGCAGGGCTGGTGCAAGGATTTTTGACACCCTAGGCGAAACCTAATTTTGCCGCCCCCTTCCTTGTCCCCACCCCTGACTCCACCCCCTTTGCCCTGCCCATGTATACCCCACCTTTTTAATGAAGCAGCCCACCAGCGCCCATCAATGCAACCTCACCAGCGCCCATCAATGCAGCCTCACTAGCGCCCATCAATGCAGCCTCACCAGCGCCCATCAATGCAGCCTCACCAGTGCCCATCAATGAATGTTTGGTTGCTTCCAGTCATTCGGGACACAGACACAGTCCTCCACCAGGAGCTGTGCCTCTGACACTATGTGCGAACGGAGCCGGGGCTGCCTGCTGATGCTGATACTTAGTTGCTTGCTGCAGAGAGAAGAGAGTAGGAGCACCCGTGGCCGGAGCGCCCTAGGCAGTAGTGTGCCCTAGGTGGCTGCCTAGCTTGCCTAGTGGTAGCACCGGCCCTGGATCTGGGGACACCAAAAATGTGGGATTTTCTTTTACTTTCACTGTTGATGATAGCAAACAGGACAAATAGAGAGGGCGAATCTCCCTAAGGACTCATGTACACGGCTGCTGGTAAACGGACGTTCAGAGGCAGTTGGATGCTTTTTTCAGCTGACCCTGAACTCAATGTTATCTTATGTGTACATGTACACAGGTTCGTTTAATGTCATTTTTAGGCAGTTGAGTTTAAAGGCCTTTTTTGGAAAGCAAAAAAATGGGTTCAGACGCTGAGTTTAGAGGCATTTCAAGTGCTAAACGCTTCTAAACGCGGCTAAACGCGGTAACTATCTGTCAAGTCCCGTGTACATTAAGCCTAACAGGGACAAAAAAAAATAAAAAACCTGACAGGGGTTCTTATATATACATAGAGAACATGCAACTGGTGCACTAGGAGCCGCCCCCTTGGACTTTATAGGCAGAAAAGAGTATAGAAGTATATAAAAGGCCACTTTTATTGAAGTACAAAACTGTAAGTATTGCCAACAGACAACAATCATTTCAAAATTGTACAAAGTACATCAATAGAATTCATAATACATAAATATACATACAGTATCTCACAAAAGTGAGTACACCCCTCACATTTTTGTACATATTTTATTCTTATATTCTTTATTATTTTAGATGTGACAACACTGAAGAAATGACACGTTGCTACAATGTAAAGTAGTGAGTGTACAGCTTGTATAACAGTGTAAATTTGCTGTCCCCTCAAAATAACTCAACACACAGCCATTAATGTCTAAACCGCTGGCAACAAAAGTGAGTACACCCCTAAGTGAAAATGTCCAAATTGGGCCCAAAGTGTCAATATTTTGTGTGGCCACCATTATTTTCCAGCACTGCCTTAACCCTCTTGGTCATGGAGGTCACCAGAGCTTCACAGGTTGCCACTGGAGTCCTCTTTCCCTCCTCCATGATGACATCACGGAGCTGGTGGATGTTAGAGATCTTGCGCTCCTCCACCTTCCGTTTGAGGACACCCCACAGATGCTCAATAGGGTTTAGGTCTGGAGACATGGTTGGCCAGTCCATCACCTTTACCCTCAGCTTCTTTAGCAAGTCAGTGGTCATCTTGGAGGTGTTTGGGGTTGTAATGTTGGAATACTGCCCTGCGGCCCAGTCTCTGAAGGGAGGGGATCATGCTCTGCTTCAGTATGTCACAGTACATGTTGGCATTCATGGTTCCCTCAATGATCTGTAGCTCCCCAGTGCCAGCAGCCCTCATGCAGCCCCAGACCATGACACTCCCACCACCATGCTTGACTGTAGGCAACACACACTTGTCTTTGTCCTCCTCACCTGGTTGCTGCCACACAACATTGTAACATTGTTTTCGTAGATTCGTAATCGGAGCATAATTCATAATTTTATGTAATGTGTATGCTATTATTACATTGTAAGAGACACGGAAAATTACGAATCGAAAAAAAAAGTTACGAATGTACGAATTTTTTCGTTCAATCCGTTCGAAGCACGTTAAGCAGCGCCATTGTAAGAGACACGGAAAATTACGAATCAACAAAAAAAAAAAAAAAAAAAGTTACGAATTTACCAATTTTTTTCGTTCAATCCATTCGAATCACGTTAAGCAGCGCCATTGTAAGGGACACGGAAAATATATAACCATCTTCTGAAATTCGAATAGAATAAGTTCAAATTCAAATAGAATAGATTGAATTGAATAGAATAGAATATAATAGAAATAGAAAAGAAAAGAATAGAATAAAAAAAAACGATAGAATAGAATAAAAAAGAAAGAATATATCCAACTTCCAAAACTTGAATAGAATAAATTCAATTTCGAATGGAATTCGATTTGAATGCAATTCGAATGGAAATTGGATGGAATTCAAATCGAATTTGAAATCGATTCGAATTTGAATAAACAAAACAAATTCCAAAAACAAATTTAACTAAATGAATTTGTGTAAATAATGAATCAAAACGCAATGAAACAAAATAAAAATTGTTCTGCACGTCTAGTAAAAATTTGATTTATTTTTATTGTGGCTATTAATTAATTTATTTTCTATAAAAAATGTTTTGCAAGGAGCTCAGCTTTCTGTTTTATGTTTCCATATTAGAGCACAAATAAGGCAGAGAGAATAGAAGTAAAGAAATCTTGTATAGGAGTGTCAGGATGAAGGATGTGGATTGGTGGAGTGAATGAACGTTAAAATAAAATACAAATAAAAAAATAAAAAATAAAATATACAATTGTGTCGATTTAACATTGTCTACCAGTGATCAGGTATTGTCGTCTCATTAATGATGCAATAAATCAATCCTGAATACGTTCATACACACAGATCTCCGAAATATTCAGAGTGATCCAGACATCACATAGTAAAGCCATTACACACAATGCGATGTTCTGTCTGCCACACTCTCAAACATGGCAGCAGGGGTGGACTGACCATTCGGCCACTCGGGCACTTCCTGAGGGCCCCGGGCCACTAGGGGGCCCCATTAGGGTTACCAGCCTCAGTAAAACCAGGGACAGTATGTAAAAATCTGTTTTTTTACATATGTCCCTTACCGACATCCTTTTGGTCTAAAAATCCTGAGATTATAGCTGCCCCACCTTGTGTTGCGTTGGTTAAAATATGATTTTTTTAACATCAGACATAACATTACATGGGAGAATATTACAAGTTTAGTTGATCAGATTACAAACAAGTCTCTGGTTTGAGTAGAATTCTCAAACAAATGCTGTTTTCATACAATGGTGTTAGATAACATTCTTGTATTCAAATTGACTGTTTGAAGAGGCTATTGTGTCGTCAGCTACAGTAAACAGGCTGAGAGTGTCTCTCAGACTGAAAAGAATGACTGTTATATTGATGACAGGATTGGTTTGAGGAGACAATGGGTAGCTAGCAACAGTTGTCATGGAAAATTTTATTAATGTATGTTGTCAGATGCCCCCCAGTGTCGGTTTTGCTGTAATGCGCTCATCGGCGCGTATTCGCACATAAAGACGTTGGCGGAAGACCATTGGCTGCGTAAACCTTCCTATGGACACTACAGACGTGTTTGCTGGTTTAAGGAAGTTAATTTGTGCCTCACCGGGAGACTGGCCACTTCCCGATGACAACATTGATAGCTTCAAGCAAACATCCCTGTGTACACTGGAACTTTAGCATAACGGTATAAATATTGTGGCCCACGGAGCCATAGTTTTATATTGTTCGTTGTCATTGAAAGCAGTTTAGACGGTTTGTATATCACTGCTTAGTCTGTTTGAATGTATACATCTGTGATTGGTTCTTTTGAAGGAAAACAATTGTCCCTGTATTGTAGTCCCTGTATTGTATTTCCTTATATGGTCATTCACATCCTGGGTGAATGAGATGAGGCCACATCCTTTGTGGGAGGGGTTTAGCTGTTGGAGGCAAACCCCTGAGGGTGTGGCTTGGAATGTTTTCTAAATAAAGGAGTTCACTGAGCTGGGAGAGGGTAATGATGCTGACCGAGGCTGAGATGAACATGTAAGAATACTTGCTGTTGATGGCTGTTTACTGGGCAATGGGAAACCAGGGGCTTAGATGGAAAGCAGCCAGACTGAGGTGGTGATGGATGGAATGCTTGGCTGGTGAGGTTTGGATGCTGATGATGAGAGGATGACGTGAAGCTGCTGGTAATGTCTGTTTTTGGGAGCTGGGGATCCAGGGATACATACGATCAGAGGGCGCATTATATCATAAGATTGAAAGGCGCTTATTAGCGCAAGAGTGTGGCGAAATATCCACTACACAGTCCATTGTCTTTTCAGCTACAGTAAACAGGTTGAGAGGGTCTCTCAGACTGAAAAGAATGACTGTTATATTGATGCCAGGATTGGTTTGAGGAGACAATGGGTAGCTAGCAACAGTCCATTGTCTTTTCAGCTACAGTAAACAGGTTGAGAGTGTTTCTCAGACTGAAAAGAATGACTGTTATATTGATGACAGGATTGGTTTGAGGAGACAATGGGTAGCTAGCAACAGTCCATTGTCTTTTCAGCTACAGTAAACAGGTTGAGAGGGTCTCTCAACCTGAAAATAATGACTGTTAGTCGGTTGTTATGGAAACAAGTCTATAAACATTAACTTTGGTCAACAAACTGGGACAAATAAAATGGATGAGTAGAGACACACACAAGGCTGTAACAACATCAGAACACGTCATCATGCTTTGAAGATCAGAAGAAGCCACTCATGATGATAGAAGGACAGAACCTGGTCTCCAAGAAGAAATATTGCCAATGGAGATCATGAACATACAGTAACAGAAGTTAAGTAACCCTTTAAATGTATTTGTACTGTTAGAACATAGGCTGTTCATTTGCTAGGCATTTTTATAGATATCTGTCAGTCTTGTATTGTATTCCTAAGATTGTAATAGTTTTTTGTATGTACAGCAGCTTTGTACAGTAAAAAGCACATCTATACACTGCAGAAGTCTCAGCTTCCTTGTTATACCACAGAGTAACCTTGCTAGATAGACGCAAGCATAACATACCTCTCCAGTACCTTCTCAGCCAATAGAAACATGTCTGTGTATACATACATTGTATACTGTGTGTGTATATACTGTGTGGCCCCATAATCTCTGATTGCCTGGGGGCCCCATAATCTCCTATTGCCTGTGGGCCCCATGAGTTGTCAGTCCGCCCCTGCATGGCAGAGAATCCTGGAACCCAGCCGGGGTCTGGGATGTCCTCTGGGATCCAGGGGCGGACTGACAACTCATGGGGCTCCCAGGCAATAGGAGATTATGGGGCCCCCAGGCAATCAGAGATTATGGGGCCACACAGTATACACAAACACACGCACAGTATACAATCACACAGTATACACAGACATGTTTCCATTGGCTGAGAAGGTACTGGAGAGGTGGGGCAGCTATAATCTCAGGATTTTTAGACCAAAAGGATGTCGGTAAGGGACATTTCAGAGACAGATGTAAAAAAAAAAACACAGATTTTTACATACTGTCCCTGGTTTTACTGAGGCTGGCAACCCTGATGGGGCCCCCTAGTGGCCCGGGGCCCTCGGGCAGTGCCCGAATGGCCAAATGGTCAGTCCGCCCCTGCTGGGATCCATTGTTTGTTTTCATTCCTTTGTTTCTGTTTACTGTCATTTCTTTTCTCTTTGTTTTTTTATTTCTTTCTTTCTGATGAAAATAAGATCAAAGCGTCACATGACACCTTTCGCCTCTCCAATGGATTATCCACCTTCAGATCTCAAGGGCACTCGAGTCTCCAATATTTCCATGTCATTCCTTAATTATCCAATTATCCCGGCCTGGATTAGAGCTGGAAAATGTCTCAACAATGTCAATTAGGATGAAGAATGTGGCAGGAATTTGTCCTTGAGAGGTGACTCCATAGATCTCTGTCATACAGGAGAGTCAGACAAGAGAGAGAGAAGGAGAAAAAGAAAAGGGGGAGAGGAGGAGAGAGAGAGAGAGAGAGAGAGAGAGAGAGAGAGGAGAGAGAGAGGATGAGGAAGAGGAGAAGAGAGAGAGAGATTATGTATTTATAGATTTACACCAAGAAAGAGGTAGAAAGAGAGATAAGGAGAGAGAGGGGGAAGAAAGGATGAGGAAGAGGAGGAATAAGAAAGAGAGAGGGGGGGGGGGAGAGAGAGAAGGGAGAAACAATGAGGAAGAGGAGGAATGATAGAGAGAGAGAGGGAGGGGGAGAGAGAGAGAGGGGGGGGAGGGAGGGGGAGAGGGAGAGGGGAGAGAGAGAGAGAGACACACACACATACATACACACACACACATGGGGGAGGGGGATGGAAGGGAGGGGGATCTCCTGGTGGGGGACACAGGAAGGGAGGGGATCTCCTGGTGGGGGACACAGGAAGGGAGGGGGGGGTCTCCTGGTGGGGAACACAGAGAGGGGGGATCTCCTGGTGGGGGACACAGGGGGAGGGGGATCTCCTGGTGGGGGACACAGGGGGGGGGGATCTCCTGGTGGGGGACACAGGGGGGAGGGGATCTCCTGGTGGGGGACACAGGAGGGAGGGGGGGTCTCCTGGTGGGAGACACAGCGAAGGAGGGGGATCTCTTGGTGGGGGACACAGAGAGGGAGGGGGGTCTCCTGGTGGGGGACACAGAGAGGGGGGATCTCCTGGTGGGGGACACAGGGAGGGGGGAATCTCCTGGTGGGGGACACAGGGGGGTCTCCTGGTGGGGGACACAGAGAGGGGGGATCTCCTGGTGGGGGACACACAGAGGGGGATCTCCTGGTGGGGGACACAGAGAGGGGGGATCTCCTGGTGGGGGACACAGAGAGGGGGATCTCCTGGTGGGGGACACAGAGAGGGGGATCTCCTGGTGGGGGACACAGGGAGGGGGGAATCTCCTGGTGGGGGACACAGGGGGGATCTCCTGGTGGGGGACACAGGGAGGGAGGGGATCTCCTGGTGGGGGAATCAGGGGGGTGGGGGGTCTCCCGGTGGGGTGCACAGAGAGGGGGGATCTCCTGGTGGGGGACACAGAGAGGGGGGATCTCCTGGTGGGGGACACAGAGAGGGGGGATCTCCTGGTGGGGGACACAGAGGGGGATCTCCTGGTGGGGAACACAGATGGGGGGGGGATCCCCTGGTGGGGGACACAGGAACGGAGGGGGATCACCTGGTGGGGGACAGAGAGAGGGGGGATCACCTGGTGGGGGACAGAGAGAGGGGGGATCTCCTGGTGGGGAACACAGAGAGGGGGAGGGGATCTCCTGGTGGGGAACACAGAGAGGGGGAGGGGATCTCCTGGTGGGGGACACTGGGGGAGGGGGGTCTCCTGGTGGGGGACACAGGAAGGGAGGGGGATCTCCTGGTGGGGGACAGAGAGAGGGGGGATCTCCTGGTGGGGGACACAGGATGGGAGGGGGTCTCCTGGTGGGGGACACAGGGGGGGGTCTCCTGTGGGGGACACGGGGGAGGGGGATCTCCTGGTGGGGGACACAGGAAGGGAGGGGGGTCTCCTGGTGGGGGACACAGTGGGGGGGGGGGGGGGGGGGGGGGGGGGTCTCCTGGTGGGGGACACGGGGGAGGGGGATCTCCTGGTTGGGGACACAGGAAGGGAGGGGGGGTCTCCTGGTGGGGGACACAGGAAGGGAGGGGGGGTCTCTTGGTGGGGGACACAGGAAGGGAGGGGGGTCTCCTGTTGGGGGACACAGGGGGGGGGGGGTCTCCTGGTGGGGGACACGGGGTCTCCTGGTGGGGGAGGGGGACACGCAGACAATAAGATATTTCATACAAAGGAGAGAATGAAACAAAAGAACTACAACTCCCGGCATCCCCCACCCTGTCACGTGTCTATGTGGGCGGGGCTCATGTCACATGATTCGGGCCAGTGTTGTGGGCGGGTCACATGACTCGGGATGGCGGTGGTGTCTGTATCGTTTCTCTTCTGGCTCTCCGGTGTTCGGTGGATTTCCGGATACATATTGACCGACCAAGGGGGGCTGGGCCGGGAGTTCGACGGGATCGGGGCTGTGAGCGGAGGAGGGGTGAGTGACCCAGGAGGGGGCGGGGATCTACAGGTGGAATGATCTGCAGGTGTAGATATTGGGGGGGGGGGGGGGTGAAATGATCTGCAGGTGTAGATATTGGGGGGGGGGGGGTGGAATGATCTGCAGGTGTAGATATGGGGGGATGTTCTGCAGGTGTAGATATGGGGGGGGGGGTGAAATGATCTGCAGGTGTAGATATGGGGGGGGGGGGGTGAAATGATCTGCAGGTGTAGATATGGGGGGGGGGGGGTGAAATGATCTGCAGGTGTAGATATGGGGGGGGGGGGGGTGAAATGATCTGCAGGTGTAGATATGGGGGGGGGGGGTGAAATGATCTGCAGGTGTAGATATGGGGGGGGGGGGTGAAATGATCTGCAGGTGTAGATATGGGGGGGGGGGGGGGGGGGTGAAATGATCTGCAGGTGTAGATATGGGGGGGGGGGGTGAAATGATCTGCAGGTGTAGATATGGGGGGGGGGTGGAATGATCTGCAGGTGTAGATATGGGGGGGGGGGGAATGATCTGCAGGTGTAGATATGGGGGGGGGGGGGTGAAATGATCTGCAGGTGTAGATATGGGGGGGGGGGGTGAAATGATCTGCAGGTGTAGATATGGGGGGGGGGGGTGAAATGATCTGCAGGTGTAGATATGGGGGGGGGTGAAATGATCTGCAGGTGTAGATATGGGGGGGGGGGGGAAATGATCTGCAGGTGTAGATATGGGGGGGGGGGTGAAATGATCTGCAGGTGTAGATATGGGGGGGGGGGTGTTGAAATGATCTGCAGGTGTAGATATGGGGGGGGTGAAATGATCTGCAGGTGTAGATATGGGGGGGGGGGGGGGGTGGAATGATATGCAGGTGTAGATATGGGGGGGGGGGGGGTGGATGGAATGATATGCAGGTGTAGATATGGGGGGGGGGATGATCTGCAGGTGTAGATATGGGGGGGGGGGGGGGGGGGTGAAATGATCTGCAGGTGTAGATATGGGGGGGGGGGGGGTGAAATGATCTGCAGGTGTAGATATGGGGGGGGGGGGGGGGTGAGGGGGTGGTGAGGTGAGAATGGGGGGGGGGTGGGGGGGGGGGGGGTGAAATGATCTGCAGGTGTAGATATGGTTTGGGGGTTGGGGAGGGGGGGGGGTGAAATGATCTGCAGGTGGTGTGAAGGGGGGGGATGTGTAGATATGGGGGGGGGGGGGGAGGGGGGGGGGGGGGGGGGGTGAAATGATCTGCAGGTGTAGATATGGGGGGGGGGGTGGAATGATATGCAGGTGTAGATATGGGGGGGGGGGGGTGGATGGATCTGCAGGTGTAATGGGGGTAGATATGGGGGGGGGGGGGGGTGAAATGATCTGCAGGTGTAGATATGGGGTTTAGGGGGGGGGGTGAAATGTTCTGCAGGTGTAGATATGGGAGGGGGGGTGAAATGATCTGCAGGTGTAGATATGGGGGGGGGGTG
>CM053038.1:65435523-65438023 GCA_028564925.1 Lithobates sylvaticus
GTGAGCCAGGCCTTCTCCAACATCAGTGCCTGACCTCACAAATGCACTTCTGGAAGAATGGTCAAACATCCCCATAGACACCCTCCTAAACCTTGTGGACGGCCTTCCCAGAAGAGTTGAAGCTGTTATAGCTGCAAAGGGTGGACCCAACTCAATATTGAACCCTACGGACTAAGACTGGGATGGCATTAAAGTTTGTGTGTGTATATGTGTATGTATGTGTGTATGTGTATGTGTATATATATATATATATATATATATATATATATATATATATATATATATATATATATATATATATATATATATATATATATATATATATATATATATAGCAGGTGTCCCAATACTTTTGGTAATAGTGCATTCTCACCAACCACTTTTTATTAGGTACACCGGTTCATTTGCTTGGTAATATTGCTAACTCAATCCATTTAGGCATCTAGACGCGGCTAAGATGACTTGCTGAAGTTCAAACCGAGCCTCAGAATGGGGGAAGAAGTGACTTTGAACGTGGGATGGTTGTTGGTGCCGGACGGGCTGGTCTGAGTATTTCTGGGATTTTCACACACACAACCATCTCTCGGGTTTACAGAGAATGGTGGGAAAAAAAATATCCAGTGAGCGGCAGTTGTGTGGAGGAAAATGCCTTGTTGAGGTCAGAGGAGAATGGGCAGACTGGTTGGAGATGATAGAAAGACAACAGTAACTCAAATAACCCCTCGTTACACCCAAGGTATGCAGAATACCATCTCTAAATGCACAACATATCCAACCTTGAATCAGATGGGCTACAGCAGCAGAAGACCACACCGGGTGCCACTCCTGTCAGCTAAGAACAGGAAACTGAGACTACAATTCACACAGATCACCAAAATTGGAGAAAAGTTGTCTGGTCTGATTCTGGATTTCAGCTGCGACATCGGGTCAGAATTTGGTGTAAACAACATGAAAGCATGGATCCATCCTGCCTTGTATCACCGGTTCAGGCTGGTGGTGGTGTAATGGTGGGGGGGATATTTGCTTGGCACACTTTGTGCCCCTTAGTACCAATTGATCATCGTTTTATACACCACGACCTTCCTGAGTATTGTTGCTGACCATGTCCATCCCTTTATGACTACAGTGTCCCCATCTTCTGATGGCTCCTTCCAGCAGGATAATGCTCCATGTCACAAAGCTCCAATCATCTCACCACTGGACAATGAGGTCACTGTCCTCCAATGGCCTCCAATGGCCTCCACACTCACCACATCTCATCCGATGGCCTCCACACTCACCACATCTCATCCAATGGCCTCCACACTCACCACATCTCATCCAATGGCCTCCACACTCACCACATCTCATCCGATGGCCTCCACACTCACCAGATCTCATCCAATGGCCTCCACACTCGCCACATCTCATCCGATGGCCTCCACACTCGCCACATCTCATCCGATGGCCTCCACACTCGCCACATCTCATCCGATGGCCTCCACACTCGCCACATCTCATCCGATGGCCTCCACACTCGCCACATCTCATCCGATGGCCTCCACACTCGCATCATCTCATCCGATGGCCTCCACACTCGCATCATCTCATCCGATGGCCTCCACACTCGCCACATCTCATCCGATGGCCTCCACACTCGCCACATCTCATCCGATGGCCTCCACACTCGCCACATCTCATCCGATGGCCTCCACACTCGCCACATCTCATCCGATGGCCTCCACACTCGCCACATCTCATCCGATGGCCTCCACACTCGCCACATCTCATCCGATGGCCTCCACACTCGCCACATCTCATCCGATGGCCTCCACACTCGCCACATCTCATCCGATGGCCTCCACACTCGCCACATCTCAATCCGATGGCCTCCACACTCGCCACATCTCAATCCGATGGCCTCCACACTCGCCAGATCTCATCCAATGGCCTCCACACTCGCCAGATCTCATCCAATGGCCTCCACACTCGCCAGATCTCAATCCAATGGCCTCCACACTCGCCACATCTCATCCGATGGCCTCCACACTCACCACATCTCATCCGATGGCCTCCACACTCACCACATCTCATCCGATGGCCTCCACACTCACCACATCTCATCCGATGGCCTCCACACTCGCCACACCTCAATCCGATGGCCTCCACACTCGCCACATCTCATCCGATGGCCTCCACACTCGCCAGATCTCAATCCAATAGAGCACCTTTGGGATGTGGGAAAACAGGAGATTTGCATCATGTGCAGTGACAAATCTGCAGCAACTGTGTGATGCCATCATGTCACTATGGAGAAAAATCTCTGAGGAATGTTTCCAACACCTCGTTAAATCTATGCCACGAAGAATGAGGGCAAAAGAGGGTCTTACCCGATACTAGCAAGGTGTACCTAATAATAAAGTATCCGGTGAGTGTACACCCAGTGAAGGGACTATCCTCGGGTGATACACAGAGATGAAACAAATTCTCCTCAATAAGTTGTACCTGTTTATCTGCAGCA